>CAUYPK010091614.1:0-13535 GCA_963574355.1 Loris lydekkerianus | reverse complement strand
GGCAGGAGGGCAGAAAAACTTTTGCTTCTGAGGCCTTCTTTTTTGGGCAGTGTTTCCTGAGCCCCCGTGCCACTTTGCCTGGAAGCTTCTGTTTGGTGTCTGAGGTGCTGACTGAAGGTGAATCCGTGTGTCCCCTCCCCCCATCTCCCTACTCCTTTTTCTTCCCTTCCCTTATCCCTGTCAACTCTGCCCCACTCTCTTCATCACCACCACCTTCTCCTTCACCAAACCACATTACAATTTATATAAAGCCCGTAAATGGAACCCTTAAATCCACTTTTCTCAGCAATGTAGAAGTGGTCCCTTTTCTCCACATTCACGCCAACATCTCTGGTCTTGGGATTTTGTGATATAGGCTAATCTTACTGAAGTTAGATGATATCTCAAAGTAGTTTTGATTTGCATTTCTCTGATGATTAGAGATGATGAGCATTTTTTCATATGTCTGTAGGCCATGCGCCTGTCTTCTTCAGAGAAGTTTCTCTTCAAATCCCTTGCCCAGCCTGCGATGGGATCACTTGTTCTTTTCTTGCTTATACGTTTGAGTTCTCTGTGGATTCTGGTTATTAAACCTTTGTTGGAGACATAACCTGCAAATATCTTCTCCCATTCTGAGGGCTGTCTGCTTGTTTTACTTACTGTGTTCTTGGCTATGCAGAAGCTTTTTAGTTTGATCAGGTCCCAGTAGTGTATTTTTGAAGCTGCTTCAATTGCCCGGGGGGTCCTCCTCATAAAATACTCGCCCAGACCGATTTCTTCAAGGGTTTTCCCTGTACTCTCTTCTAGTATTTTTATAGTTTCATGTCTTCAGTTTAAATCTTTAATCCACTGAGAGTCTATCTTAGTTAATGGTGAAAGGTGTGGGTCCAGTTTCAGTCTTCTGCAGGTTGCCAGCCAGTTCACCCAGCACCATTTGTTAAATAGGGAATCTTTTCCCCACTGTATGTTTTTAATTGGCTTGTCAAAGATTAAATAACGGTAAGTAGCTGTATTCATCTCCTGGTTCTCTATTCTGTTCCAGGCATCTACTTCTCTGTTTTTGTGCCAATACCATGCTGTTTGATCACTATCGATTTATGGTATAGTCTGATGTCTGGTAGCGTGATTCCTCCTGCTTTGTTTTCATTTCTGAGTAATGTCTTGGCTATTCGAGGTTTTTTATGATTTCATATAAAATGAAGTATTGTTTTTTCAAGATCTTTAAAGTATGACAGGGGAGCTTTAATAGGGATTGCGTTGAAATTATATATTGCTTTGTGTAGTATGGACATTTTAACAAAGTTGATTCTTCCCAGCCATGAGTATGGTATGTTTTTCCGTTTGTTCACATTTTCAGCTATTTATTTTCTTAGATTTTCATAGTTCTCTTTATAGAGATGTTTCACGTCTTTTGTTAGATAAACTCCCAAATATTTCATCTTCTTTGGCACTACTGCGAATGGGATCTAGTTCTTAACTGTTTTTTCAACTTGACTATTGTTGGTGTATATAAAGGCTACTGATTTATGAATGTTGATTTTGTAACCAGAGATGCTGCTGTATTCCTTGATCACTTCTAAGAGTTTTGTAGTAGAGTCTCTAGTGTTTTTCAGATATAGAATCATATCATCTGTGAAGAGCAAAAGTTTGATCTCTTCTGATTCTATATGGATACACCCATCATCATTTTTTATCTTTGTCATCTCATGTTGTTTTTCTTCTAAGACTTGATCATGAAAGTTCTCAGTCAGATACCCAGCATGCACCAATTATTCTCTGTGGTTTTAATTGTAAAGCCCTCAAACTGGAAGCAGCCAGCTGTGCATCAAGCAGTGACAAACTGTGTGTGCTCATCCCAAGAATAAGCTACTGACATAGTCAATACACATCTCAAAACCATTGTGTTGACTGAAAGAAGGGAGACACAAAAGATTGCATTCTAATGATTTTTTTTGTAAGTTTAACAATAGGCCAAACTCCTATAGGGTGACAGAAATCAGAAAAGAAGTGACAGCAGAGGAAGGAGGGCAGAGGAGGGAGAGGAACTGGACTGGCAGGGTTTGGATGGACAGGGGCACAGAGGAAATTTCTCAGGGTGTGGGAATGATCTCATTCTGCTTAGGGGGTGGATTTCACAGTGTACACATTAAACTGTTCAATTCAGCTGTGTGCATTTGACGTATGTTGGTTACACCCCAAATAGCACGTCAGTTCTTTGGAAAAATAAGACAAAGCAAACATGTCTGTGAGACTTAACTAGCCAAGAAAATCTCACTAATGAAGCTGAGCTACCAAGGTATAGTGAAAGGCAACACGTACCAAGATAGTTCTCCTAGCAAACAGAGGGGAGCATATAGTGTAAGAGCAACTTTCCAGAAGAGTGGGCACATTCATAGCTATTCAGGAAAATGATCAGCTGACTGGGACCAGCAAAAGTTTTCCCTCGGAGAAAGCTGAATTTCCATTCAGTGTAATCAAGGCCAGTGAAAAGAATTGATGAGGCATGCCCTGAGCGCTGGTCTGCTCACCCTACAACCAGAGCCTCTGTTCTCCCTCCAAAGCACATCCCTCATGTGGCCACTTCTCACTCTCTTCACCACAGCCTCTGCCTGAGCTTCCATCTTCATCTACTCTAGCCTGGCCTGTTTCCAGCAGAGTAGCCAGAGAGAAGTGGTTAAGACTCTCCATAGTTTTCCATGGTCATTAACACAAAAAGCCCAGTTCTTACCTTGGCCTACAAAGTCTGCATGAACCTGCTGCTGTCTACCTCTCTGACTTTGTCTCCTTTCCTGAGCCACTCCCCACACCTGCATCATCCACTCAGAGTGGTTTCTTATGGCAGCTCAGATATTCCAAACTTGTGTCAGATAGAGGGATTTTTGCTTGTTGTGCCCTGCACCTGGAGTGACCCTCCTCCACAGCTTCTGTCTTTTGCCTCAATTAGGTCACTGTTCAAATGTGCTCTCCTTGTAGATACCTTTCCTGACCTCCCCTTTTAAAACAGCACTCCCTGTTACCACCTTTCCCAGTAGCCTATATGATGATTAATTTGATGTGCCAACTTGACTAGACTACAGAGTGCCCAGATATTTGGTCAAATAGTATTCTGGTGTTTCTGTGTGGGTGCTTTGGGATGAGATTAACATTTAACTCAGGAGACTAAAAAAAGCAGTTTGTCCTCCCTATTGTGGGTGGGCCTTGTCCAACCAATTGAAGGCCTGAATAGAACAAAAAGGTGTCCCTCCTCAGAATAAGAGAGACTTCTCCTGCCTGATGGCCTGATTCAAGGTGGAACATCAGCTCTTCTCAAGTCTGCAGAAATATGCCAACCCACAGATGTAAATGGGGACTTTGCTCTACAGATTTTGGACTTTCTTCTGTCCCTTATGGTCAAGCTAATGTACTATAATATACCATATATATAATAAATATATAAAACATAATTAATATAATACAGGGTGTGCCAAATGTAGACACATTTTAAGAGATCTTGTTGGAAGTAAAATCAATCGTTCCCCAGAAATGTATGAATTACAGGTAAAATGGACATGCGTAGCTCTAGGTACACTTGATCAGTAACAGAACCTTTAATTCAACTTCAAAAAGTAATACATAGATAACTTCTCTTAAAATGTGCATCCACTTTTGGCACCCTCTGTGTATGCGTATCCTTTTGGTTCTGTTTCTCTGGAGAACCCCAACTAATACAAGGAGCTTTATTTTTCCCACACTGCTTATCACCATCTGACATACTATGTATTTCCTAATTATTGTTCATTGCCTGTCCCCCTCGTGTAAGTTATGAGGCAAGATCAAAGTCCTACTATCTGCTGTGGATCAGAGTACCTAGCACCTAATTATAGAATGAATTCTGCCAAAAAGATTTATTCTACTTGAAGGCTATTTAAGAATACATAAAAGGCTTTCTCCCACAATGCCAGATATATAGAGTATTGGTTTTCTATTTTGGTTACACATGAAAATCAAGGAGTTTTTATGTATTATATTTTATGCTTTTAAGAGATGATTCTGAGAAATGGTCTATCTGCTTCACCAAACAGCTGAAGAGCCCCATGCTGCAAAAAGTCTAAGAATTACCCTGCTCAATTACAATGGCTTGAGGGCAGGAACAATGCCTTGCAGGTGCACAGCAAGCACTGACTGAGCAGAGAGAGGGAGAGGCCTTGGTGGGCTCCTGCCGCCCAGCAGCTCCCACTTGCTGAACACCACTCTGGTTCCAGGCACTGTATAAAATGCCATACAAGACTTGTCACTTAATTCTCACAGTAACATCCGTTGAGAAGGGTGTAATTATGGCCCCCAACTCACAGATGAGAGAGCTCAGGGATGAGTTAAGTGCTGAAGTTAAGCAGTGTTCGCAAGGTGAATCCCAGCCCTTACCCACAGGCCATGCTGCCTCCCAGGGGCCTCTCTCCCTGGGTCACTCCAGCACTTTCCTAGTTGGTCTGCCCACCTACAGTTTTGTTTTGTTCTAGTATGTTTGTGCAATGCCACTATGTTACAACCAACTTTATTTAAAGCCCTTCAGAGGCCTTGTTGCCCTTGGGGTGCTATCCAAGGATACCAGACTGTGAGCATTGGTAACCTGCCTTCATTTACTCTCCAGTTTCAGATCTTCCTAATCCTGTCCCAACTTCCTCACTCACACTGTACTCCAGCCTTGCCAAACTCACTTTGGTCTCCCCAAAACAGCACATGTTCCTTTAGGTCCAGGTCTTCATAAAGCAGCTCCCTGACCTGAGTGGGCTCTCCCCTCCCTTTCTGCGTAACTCTGGCCCACTAAACTCCAGCTGTCTATTTAGATGCCACCTTCCCCAAGAGGCCTCCCCTGACTTTTCAGACTGCAGTAGGAGCTCCACATAAGGGTCACCTCTCATAGCCCATCTCCCTTAACTGTCTTGAGAGCTAACTTTCTGCCTTCCCACCTGGATGGGATCTAGTCTGTTTTGCCCACTTTAAGGAAAACACCTGATACCTACCATGGTGCCTGGCACACAATACATGCTTAATATATATTTATTTAGTAATTGATTGAATAAGTGAGTCATAGAGACATGATTATGTATTTTCAAGAACTCCTCTATCCATTTGCATGAAATGTCCAGGAAAGACACATCTTTTCTTCTTTTCTTTTTTTTTTTTGAGACAGAGTCTCATTGTGTTGCCCTCGGTAGAGTGCTGTGACGTCACAGCTCACAGCAAACTCAAACTCTTGGGCTTAAGCGATTCTCTTGCCTCAGCCTCCTGAGTAGCTGGGACTACAGGTGCCTGCCACAACACCCGACTATTTTTTGGTTGCAGTTGTTTGGCTGGCCTGGGTCAAGTTCGAACCCACCACCCTCAGTGTATGTGGCTGGTGCTGTAACCACTGCGCTACAGGCACCACGCCAGGAAAGATACATCTTATAGAGATAGAAAGATTAGTGGCTGCCAGGGGCTGGGAACAGGAATGAGGAGTGACTATTAATGAGTAGGAGGGGTCTCTTCAGGGTGATAAAATTGTTCTAAAATTGCATTGTGCTAATGATTGCATAACTATGTATTTTTACTAAAAATCATTAACTTGTACACTTAATGTTTTTTGTTATGTAAGTTATGCTTCAATAAAACTGTTTTCCAAAACATAGGCATTTATGACTTCATTTTAGCCAGTCTTCCTTTATTTCCAGTGGGAATTTTGTTTTCCCCCAGGCCATTAACTTCTTTTATAGCAAAATGAAACAAAACAAAAACAAATCAGCATTTTTTTCTTTCTGCTATGAGCAGAACTTCAAGTACACTGTCCTAAAAGAGAATAAATAAATTAGGTGATCCCTCACCACAGAGCTTAATTTTACTGTCTGGTGTTGTGCACATGTACTTGTTGAAGGGTGCATGTGGGAAGACCTAAGGGAGGAGTCATATCTTGATGTGCTTGCATTGCTAGTAATAATGATTTTATAAGTTTGAAACTATACTCAATTATTAATTGTTAGTAGGTTAGAAATGTTATTAGGAATAGGGAACAAAGTCTAGACAAAGGGAGGCAGTTACGAGTATTTCGATTCAGGCTGATCTCCCTGGCTCTGAGCACAAAGCGCGAGATCCTATCATTTTAACATTTCTGCAGCCTAGCACATTGTCCCCCTCCCCTTGAGGCTGCAGCACAGCAGCTGGCTGGAAGCTTTGAAGCTGCTTTCTGCCAGGGCAAGGCTGTGTGCTCTGAGGGAGTGGTTTTTAGGAGTTAAGAATGCGAATTCTTAAACTTTGTCCAACCTAGGAAGATTTGCTGCAGACCAGATAAGGAAAAGAAAGATCTCCTTTCTTCTGTCACCTTGATTGGGCCAGAGGAGTCTATCTTTTTGGACACAAGGCTGTCAGAGTATTAAACATCGTATCTGTGGTGTGTTACTATGGGTCAGCTAGGATTTCGTCCTTGAGTCGGCTTCTAATTGGCTTCCTTATCAAGACTTTGTTTACATTAAGACCATTATACTTTGAAGCAGTAAAAAGTAGTAAGTAAATCTTTACAATTAACATAATCAGCTGTAAAGTTAGTCTAGTTAGTAGGATTGCAGGCGTAGCAAGAATCTCAGCAGGATTGTTTGCCTTGCTTTCCCGAGATTTATGACTGTAACACTGACGTATGAAATAAATGCAGAGCCAGACTGACACTCAGGGCAGCATATGGAAGCTTCACGAAGAAGTGTGTGCCACCTCCCGAGCTCCTCTGCTCTGAAAACTATCTCTTTGTCTGTGTGTATTATTTTTTAAACTACTATTCTATAACTCCTACTAATAATTTTCTTCAGTCTCCTCGTACCACCAGGCCAGTAGGAAGTAAACCCACCATGTGTTGTGGCTGGTCCGCGACACTCGTGTGTATTCCATAATATCTGTTTAGTTGTACACGCCACTCTGAGCCCATCTGACAATGTCAGCTGTTTCTGTCATCTTTCTGAATTTCATTTTACATGCGATGTTCTTGAGTCAGCAGGAGAAGAGGAAGCTCTGACAAGGTGAATGACTGAGTGCATATAGGTATGGGAGCAGAGAGAGGTTTCTCAATACCCAAGCCTCCTGTCCTCAGCTACCAGCTGGACAGCTGGAGTAATGCAGGTGAACATACCCCTTGCCAGCCTGAGTGAATAGAGGAGTGTTGGTTACCAGAAATACCTTAATACCCCATCATACACATGGTCAATGCTGAGTAATTAGAAGCTTCTATTATTTGTCACTGCAACCACCTCAGTTAAACTTGGGTTGGAATGAAATTTGTGCCAGTTTCAAAAGCCTACCCTTGGAAGACAGAAAGGCCAAGTTCCTACAAGTTGCCAAGAAACCATCTTTAACATGTTAATTGTCATGTGAGTGGTATTTAATTTGTACTAGTTTTGAGCTATGTGAAGCATATATAACTCACATGTCTTTTGCACATTGACTGCCACACTAGAAAATAGCCCCCCTTTTCCCCGGGGCCATGGTGTTTTATTACGTCAGGAGACATGTGAGTTGTATATGTGTCACACGGCCCACAGCTCAAAACTAGCACTAAGATAAATACAATTTATGTGGCAGTTAATGTGCTTGACCTAATAAAACACTGCAGCCCTACGGGGGAAAAAAATTTTTTTTTCTAGTGTGACAGTCAATGTGTTAATTTTTCAAATACTCCGCTTAGGTTCCATGAAGATTTTTCAGTTTGGGGGGGAAATCCCTCCTTACCCTCATCTAGAAAACACTCAATGACTCCATTTCCATGAAGAAATGTATACTGAGCTCACATGTGTCTAGAACTCTGCTAAGACCGTTGGGAGAAACCAAATTATACGCATAGCCTCTGCTTTTTTACTGCGTGTAAAGCAGAACCAAGCAAGAAGGAGAGGAAAGTAATGCCCATGAGTCAGTTAAGAAGAGAAGGAACTATATTTAAAAAATTTAATTAGAACTCAAAGCAGATAAAGGCAGCCTTGTACTCTCTGAGAAAGCTTCCTGGTGGAGGTAGACTCTGCAGAAGGAACAGGGTTTGAAGAGGCAGGCAGGCAGGTGGAGCACGTGTAGCAGAGACCACAGGAACCAGGGTCCACAGTGGCAAGCAGAGTTGCACATGGGCATGAGGCCAAGGTGTAAAGCTAGATTGCTCAAGTCCAAGTTCCAGTTCTGACCCCTGCTCATGGTGTGACCTGGGCAGATGACCTAACCTTGTCAGCAGCTATGTCCTCTCTTACAATAACATTGAACTCAAAGAAACGTTGCATGGACATAGTAACAGGTGTTGGGAACAGCATTTGGCATATGGTGTAGCGATTATGAGGCAGATAGCAGCCCAGCTTGGCAGGCACAAAGGTCATACCCAGAGGAGTATTAAAAAGTGAGAGTGAATTAGGAGGTTGGGATCAGATAACAAAAATTTGATAATCATTCATAACTTTTCTTTCCACATGAACTTAAATTTTAAAATTTGTCTTTTCTCTGAAAGTCATAGCCCCATCTATTCGGGATTATTCTTGACCAAAGTGTTTTTAAAGGTCCCCTTCTTGAGAGATTTTTTTTGAATCTGCATTTTAGTCACTTCACCTTCTGAATTTGTCTTTTCGTCATTTAACAATTGGGGGTGTGAAATTCAGGTGTCAAGACATTGTTGTCTCACAAACCAATGGTATAATAGCAAAAGAAGATTTTGAGTATTACAGAATAATTCAGTGTGAAATATGTGATCTGGTTGAATCATTTTTTATAAGATGCTTTCATTTGTTTTCTCCCAGGAAGCTCATCTTCTGAGGCTTTTAAGAGAGTCTATGGAAGGCAGAAACAGAACATAAAGTGCTGACCTTAATTCATAAAGTCAAAAATAAAAGTCAGAAAACTAGTCAGAAAAAACTTTAACAGTGTTTTTGACTGAAATGAGGCTATTTGAGATTCTTTCCCAAGGAAGGCTAAATAATTGGTATTGGTAAGAAAATAAAACCTGCCAACCTTTTTGACAACACATATAGTAAACAATTAACATTTGCACAATTCTAACTACCAGTGGTTGCTTTTGTTTCACAGAGATACACCCTGTTCTGTTGTAGCTCTTAGAATCCACAGTAAATATTGATTCCATGGCCAAGAGCAGATTTCCAGGTAATTCAGTCACTGGTCAAATTATAAACCCACTTTCTCTGCTGAACATACACAGCGCTTCCCGCCCTCCCATTAGGGTGTTAGAAGTAACTCTGAACTAAGAGTCAAGAGCTCTGAATTACTTTACTGGGACTGTCATAACAAAGTACCAAAAACTGGGTGGCTTAGGTCAGAAATTCTTTGCTTCCCACTTCTGGTGGCCACAAGTTCAAAATCAAAGTGTTGGCAGGATAGGTTGGTTTCTTCCAAGGGCTGTGAGGAAGGACATCTTCCAGGCCTCTGTCCTTGGCTCGTAGGTGGTCAGCTTCTCCTTGCGTCACTTCATCCCCTCTTCTCCCTGCATGTGTCTCTTTTCGTAAGGATACCAGTCCCGCTGGGTTGGGGACCCACTCTAGGCCAATATGATCTCAACTAATTACATTTGCAATGACCCCTTTTCCAAATAAATTGACATTCTGAGGCACTGAAAATTAGAACTTCCATATATGTATTTGGTAGGGGACAAAATTCAGCCCATAACAGCTTCCATCTCTCTTTTATTAAGCCAAGGCAAAGGCATCGTCTAGTATTTTGATTTTAACTGAGCTTCATTTTCTTTTACAAATATTTGTAATTCTTTCTCTAGGCAGTAGCATCTAAAGCTGAGTAAGTGGCCTCAGCAGCACACAGCCTCCTCGGACCTTATTTATCTTTTGATTCTCAGAACCAAACATAGTGCTAAGCACAAAGCATGATTCTGTAAATATTTGATTTCTGGCAAATAGAAAAAAAAAAAAAAAAAAACAGGGGAGGAAGGGAACTTAATGAGTTCAAGCATACAGGTACAAATTAAGGACTCTTATGCATGTGACTATGTTAATTTAAATGTCTAGGTTGATTATCTGGTGCGGATTCATCAGGAACAACGTCCTGCTTTACCTTAGTTTCTTAGACAGGCTAGGTCTAAGGGTCCCAGCCTCATCCATGAAATCATGATTAAATGAGGTCTTGGAAATCCAGTTCTACCCTCTTGTTTTACAGGTAAGCGATCTTACCAAAACATCACTGCCAACAGTCATGTGGCCAGTTCCACTCTGAGTCAGGCCCAGAATGGCCTCTCTTCTCCCCCAATGCTCTTTCTATGACATGGTGCTGCCTCTACTTTCTACATCTGTGTAAACCACTAATAATTCCTCCTAGCTTGTGAGGTTGGGAGAGAACAGATGAGTATCTCAAATACCACACCCTCCACCAGCTCAAATCCTCAAATCCATTGAAATGAACACTCATCACAGAAGAGTGAAGGTGGGAAATGGGACGTTCATCTATTATTGATGATAGATGAAATAATAGAGACTGGATTTATTCTTCTTCCTTAAACAAACTGAAACTCAAACGAAACATGTGAAACAATGTATCTCAAACTTCATGAGGCTGGATCACCTGTCCTGTAAGGTGACACACATTTGGTCACTTCACTTTGGAAGGGTGAGCCACAGCCCTGAGGATGAACCTGATGGAGAGGAGAAACTCAGAGGTAAGAGAACAGGTGGGCACCTACATTCAAGGCTTTGATGGGCTTGACAGAGAACACTGACCCCCTCAAGACTGATGCGAATGCTTCTTAGCAAGCCTTTCTTCTTTGTTATGTATCTGGGACACTGAAGGTCATGAAAAATAATAACCACCACCATAACTGACCTGTAATGACCCTTACCACATGGAGGACGTTGGGCTAAGTATTTGATAGGCATAATCTCATTTACTCCTCAGCACAGCACTTAGGCATAGGCACTGGTATTATTCCCAATTTATAGACAGGGCACCTAAGGAGTCAAGCAACCTATGCACAGTCCCAGAGCCTGTGGGATTAGCCGTCCATGCTAACAAATCCAGGGAGGCTTTACAGGCTGTACAAACATTAGACAGGTGACCTAAGGCAAGTCACTCAACCTCTCAGAACTTCAGTTTATTAAGTCAGTTGGGGATAATAATACTTGTCTTGCAGGTATGTCCATGCAGACTAGATGTAACACATGAAAAGTACTAGGCACAGAGTCTATCTATATTGCAGCAAATTCTTCATACAGAGAAGCTATTTTCTTTTCCTATTATTCTCATTTACTCTACAACCTCATGTGAGAAGAAAGATGTTTCCTAAACCTTTATTAGAATAAGTATGAAAGGGGGGCACAGGGAGGTCACAGGGAGGCCATGGGGTTCTGGAAACAGTAGGAGACCCCCAAGGACACTGTACTTACCCCACCTTGGTGCAGATCTGTCTAGTCCATGGACGACAGGCTATTATCCGTGCCATAAAGCTAGACAAGGGATATTGATGGACTGGACAGTGGAAAGCCTCAGGTGACCTGTTCAGGACATTATTCCTGAACCCCCCCAGGATTCTCGGGAGAACACTGAGTCACTCCTATAGTCATGAAACCACCCTTACAAACTGATAAAGGTGAGAGCTAGAGTAAGGGCCCCCAAACTCCGTGAAGAAACAGGCCTGGCTAAAATACTGAAAACAATCCAGTTCTGTGAAGGAACAGGCTTAATTAAAATAATGAAAATAAATCAGCCACTCTTCCTTTTTTTGCTTGATAATAGTCTCTGTTCCCTTGTTTGCTGCTGTATAATTGCTACTCTAGAGGACACAGCTGGCAGTTGTAAAGATTCTTAACTCTTCTCTGTAAATAACATCACCTGCTCAGAACCTCAGGGTAGTTTTTGAGATATCTTCCAGGTCCTGCCTTCTAGGGGATTAACTGACCCACCCAGGTGATGACTTAACTGGTCTCAGACGTCCACCCAGGTTCTGCATTCCAGTAACTGAGCCACCTAGACAGAGGCAGGGTCAACACAAAACTAATGCTTCCGCCCTGAAAACAGCCAATCAGCAGACCCTGACTGCCTAACCTTTGGCCCACTGAAATGTCTTTAAAATCCCTGTCCCTATCCATCCCCCTCCCTCTAGGATTACACCTGCGGTGCATCTCACAAGGGTATATTTGAAGTGTCTTATTTCAGAACATTTACTTCCTCTTCTTTGGTGTCTTTGGTTCCTTCTTTTTCTCTCTTTTTTTTCGGGTGGATGCTTTCATTTTAATTGGCAGTTTCCTCCTCATCAACACAAATGCCTGACATTACAGTAATCAGGGTTGAGTTCTCAGATGACATTTATTTCCTTGGTGATCTCATCTAGCCTCATGACATCAAATGCCATCTGTAGATCAACACCTCTCAAACGTTTCCCCATCTCAACGTTTTCCACTAAACTCCAAAGTTAGATATAAAACTGTCTACACTTTCCTAGTCAACTCAAATTAACCCTATTTAAAAAAGAATTGACTAGCCTCATCAATAGTTCTTCCTACCCTCCAGTTTCCCTAACAAAACACTTTGGAGTCAAAGTTAGTCTTTCTGTTTCTCGTACCCCATGTTGTTGATCAAAAATTAAGGCATGTCTATTTTGATCAAGTCTGTATACAGAATCTGATCACTTCTGATTATCTCAGTAGCCACCACCATAATTCTGGTTTGGCTTATTGAAATTGCCTTTTAAGCTGGCTTTCCTGCTTTGGTCTTTGCTTTAAAATCTATTTTGTCTACCAGATGGTTCTGTTAAAATGTTAGTCAGATCATATTACTTTCCTGCTGAAAATCCTCCAATGCTTTGCCACTCACTCAGAGTAAAATGCAGCCGTGCTGCTTTATAAGGACACATACACAATACTCTCCATCTTTCCCTCCATTTCTTCCCTAGCTTCCTCTTCCACCCTTTTTATACCTATTCATTTTACTATAGTCATACTGGCTTCCATTCCTCTGCCTAAAACACATTTTTTCCCATACATTCATGTGGTTATCTCACTAACATTTCTGAGTCATTGTTCTCAAATGGTACTAACTCACAGATGCTTTACCTGACTGTCATAATGAAATCCACAATGTTCCTTCCCCTAACAATTTCCATTTCCCTTTTTCATTTTCTTTTTTATTAAATCATAGCTGTGTACATTAATGCAATCATGGGTTACAATATGCTGGTTTTATATACAATTTGACATATTTTCATCACACTGGTTAACATAGCCTTACTGGTATTTTCTTAGTTATTGTGTTAAGACATTTATATTCTACATTTAGTAAGTTTCATATGTACCCTTGTAAGATGCACCGCAGGTGTGGTCCCACCAATTACCCTCCCTCCACCCATTCTCCCCCCTTTCCTCCCCTCTCTTTCCCCATTCCCCATATTCTTAGGTCATAACTGGGTTATAGCTTTCATATGAAAGCTATAAATTAGTTTCATAGTAGGGCTGAGTACATTGGATACTTTTTCTTCCATTCCTGAGATACTTTGCTCAGAAGAATATGTTCCAGCTCCATCCATGTAAACATGAAAGAGGTAAAGTCTCCATCTTTCTTTAAGGCTCCATAGTATTCCA
>CAUYPK010091609.1:0-12232 GCA_963574355.1 Loris lydekkerianus | reverse complement strand
TTTTGTATGGCGGAAAAACATAGCCCCTGTCTTAGGTTGCCTGCTCTTGCAGTTTCAGTCTTACCCGTCATGGGGATACAAACATCAATGGTTTGGTCCCTGTCTTAGGTTGACTGAATGCAGAGTGATCTTACCTGTCTTAAAGGTAGGAATTGTTACTGTTCACATTTCTCAGAGTGATGGAGACTCTCAGAGAGTAATAACTTGCTATTAACACAGCTGGAAAGATGCAGAACCAAGATGTAACTGAGACCTTTTGGCTATGGAACATGGACTCAGGGTACCATACTCCTGCAGAAGTGATTGTTGGTCCCACCTCCTGTCGTGGGGGGCCTTGTCAGAGCCCCTGGACTCATCATCGTAGCACTTAGTTACTCTGCGTAATGATGATCTATTTACTTGTCTGTCCTCACGTGGTCTCTTGAAAATGGCAGTGTCTTCATGTTCCCACAGCTATTTTGTGGCACAAAGATGAAAGACTCATGGGCACTTTGCTTGGGATTGCTCCCATGCTTACTCTTGGCTCTATGCTCAGCTCACATGCTCAGAAACAGGCCCTTGGGCATGTCGTCCCTTAGTTGGTAAACGCAGCCCTCCTCTGGATCTGCGCTCATCCATCTTGGCCCATTAAGCAACAGCAGCTCGGGGCCATTTTCCAACTTAACTAATGATATTTGAACATTTGGCAGAGGAGGTGTGGGAGGCTGGTCTTCTGTGCCAACCCTGTCCTGCCACCCCGTGTGAATGTCAGTGGTGAGGGTGGGGTTGCTCTGATCTGCACTGATCAGGGTGGTGGGGGCAGAGGGATAATGGGTGCTCACTCATGGGAGCCAAGGCTGGGAGGTCCAGAGAAAAGATCAACATGGAAGAGAAACTATTGTAAAACCCTAACTAAACTAACTCCTGGTCTCTGTTGTTACCATTCATCCCAAAGACAATTACTGGGCACCCGCCAGTGTGGGATGCTGTGTCAGACACCGGGGCTTCAGCAGCAGTGCAGAGGGGCAGGCTTCCCTGCCCTGCTAAGGTGCATAATTTAGCTCCATTGTCTGCTAAAATAGGGCTGTGGTTGGTGAGCTGCTGCAGCCCCTTGTAGATACAAGTTGCAGTTATTAGTCCCTGGGGGCAGTAGTCCTTTTTTCCTTTCCCATGTGCATGTGGAAGCACAGTGTGCGTAATGTGGCTGTCTGAACCCATCCTCTTTAAGCTGGGAGTTGCATGGGGTCCCAGGAAACACTCATCACAAGAAGCCCGTTGCCTGGTTGGGAAACTAAACAACTCTCAGATAGCCCAGGCTTCTTTCCCGACTGCTTCCCATGCTTTGTAGGCTGAATTAGCTGCCACTTGTCCACCTCCTGTTACTCCCCTGGGCTTCCCTCCACCTTCCCATGCTGTTTGGTGAGGTTCTGGTTGGGTGTCTGTTTCCCGCACCAGCTGTGAACTTCTTCATTTCAGGGGCTGAGTTGTTTTGCCTCCCCGTGCCCTGTAGCTGTCATCACCTGGTAAATATCGTGTGCTCAGTAAATGTTTGCTGAAGGAATGCCGTCAATGGGTGATTGAGCAGGTGAAAGTACTTGAGAGCAAGCTTACTCTGCAATGTTCTGAGTGTGTAAATGAATCTAGTGCAAATCGCGTATGGGAGAGCAAAATGATTTTCCAAGTATGGGTATACTCCGCAATTTCAAAGTAACCAGGGAGTCTCTTTTCAAAGTCATTATAATTATTTTCACTACTCATTGTGTCACCAAGTTGGGGAAAGTCACCTGGAAGCAGGTCTCTAAGGCAGGCCCAGGTCTCTGTGCTTAGGGCTACTTAATAACATTGTGGATCTGTCAAGTCTTCTCTGCCTCTCCATCTTTCCTTCTGCCCTAGATGAGACCCCAGCTATTTCTCTTTTTGGCTATCATAATACCTTTCCAACTGCCCTCCTAGTTTTCTATCTATCCAACCTCCTAGGACAGTGGGTCTCAACCTTCCTAATGCCGTGACCCTTTAATACAGTTCCTCATGTTGTGGAGTCCCCAACCATAAAATTATTTTCGTTGCTACTTCATAACTGTAATTTTGCTGCTGTTATGAATCATAATGTAAATATCTGATATGCAGGATGTATTTAGGCGACCCCTGTCAAAGGGTCGTTTGACCCCCAAAGGGGTCACGACCCACAGGTTGAGAACCGCTGTCCTATGGACATTAAATTTTCTTTCTAAAATGAAAATGTGAAGCTCCTGTTATTAATCATTGCTTGTTGATAAAGTCCACGTTACTTAACTTGCACCATAAATCTGCTTGTCCATAGCTTCCCAGGCTTGTCTTGCCGTGTCCCTCACCTCTATTTAAATCCCTCAAAGTACCTGTCACTTCTTGAGACATCTCCATCTCTTGGTGATGCTTTTCCCTTTGTCTGGATCTCCTGTCTCATCCCCACCGTCACTCAACCTTTGGTTTCAGAGTGGCCCATTTATGTCTCTGTGTCTGCAGCTAGAGTGATTGATCTAAGGGCACAGCTCATGCTTTGTTCACTTGTTTATCTTCAGCCACCTCCAGGGCCTGGATCACAGTATCCACTCGAGACGTGTTTGTAGAAGAAACGATGACCAGAGTTTGCCAATAAATTTGTACATTTATTAGGCCAGGAGGGAAGTACGTACAACGGCCAAATGAAAATCAAGCTGCAAATATGGGTCACTGAGCTAGAATGTGGAATAAAGATGTCAAGGTATCATTTAAGAGACATGAATGTTGAAGCCTTGCACTTAGATGGCAAAATTTGTTCTACAGGTGCAGATGGAGAAGATGGAGGCATCCAGCCATGAAAAAATAACCAAGGGTGTTGATAGATGACAATTTTCATTTGTGCTAATTAGTGAAGCAGAATATCAGCAAGCTGGGCACCCGTCTCCCAATCTGCCCTCCTCACCCCCACATTCACTCACTCATCCCCCCTCCCAGTCATTGACTGGGCCAAGCACTGGACAGAAGACACAGACACGGGCCCTGTTCCCACAGAGCTCACAGTCTAGCTGGGGGGACACAGGCCTCAAACAACTAGTCACACGAACTGTGTACAATGACAGATGGAGATGAACGTTCCAAAGAGAAAGGGCACTTAACAAAGGGGCTTGCTCAGACTTGCAGCTTGTCTGACATGGCTTCCCACAGGAATTGATGCTTGAGCAGGAGTCCCAGAGGGAGTGTAAGCTGACTCAAGAGATTGGTGACCCCTAGGAAGAGAAAGGAGGCTGCAGAGAGAGGTATGGGTCAAGTTTGGCTGGTCGCTTTCAGCAATTTTCTCTTTATCAGAGAGAATCTTTTTTCTTGGGAGAAGACGGAATAGTTTTATGCAGAGCTAATATAATGTGTATTTGAAAAGAAGTGGAACAGGAGAGGCTGTGGTTTTGCTGTCCATGGTCCTGAACCAGGAGGTGGCCGGTTGGTACCAGTCTTTAGGTAAAACATAAATATAGTCCAGAAAGAAAGAGGGAAGAGGAAGGAGAGGGAGGAGAGGGAGGAGACCATGAGAAGGGAGGGTATTTGGGGGGACCTAACCAATGTGCAAAATGCAATGATACACTTCTAAACTAATCAGAGAATGGATGTCTTACCGCAACAAATAAATAAGTGGGGAGATGGTTATGTTAATTGGTTAGATGTAAGCATTCCACATTGTATATCAAATCTACACATTGTACCTCATGGATGCATTAATGTACACAGTTATGATTTAATAAAGAATAAAAAAAAAACTAGAAAACAACAAAAATATAAAAGAGCCAGAGATAAGAGAGAGAGACTGTGATTCCAGGAAACATCTTGGGAGGAGAAGCAGAGGGTATGAGAGATCAGTCTTCAAACATCTGAAGGGCTGTCCTGTGGAGGAGAGACAAGGGTCCCTTGTAATTGTCCATCAGGGAAGTGATGGCCCATGGGCAGGGACTGCTGGGAGAGACATGAGCTCTGCTTCAGAACAGGGCCTTTGGAATATTAAAGCCCTCAGTTGGAATGGTGCTCATGAGGGCAGATAGCTGCCCTCACGTGGCACTTTTAGGCACAAGCCAGTGTTTAGGCAGAAGTTGGGTGGCTATTGTGCAGAAAAAAACGAGGGCCATGTCTTCACGGAGGAAGGGCAGAGGTTAAAGGGAAGCCTATGGGCTGAATCCAGCCCACAAATGCACCCAGGGCCTCAGAGTGGTATACAAAGCAAATAAGTTTTCACTCAAATATCTGGATTTGGGTTTCTTTTGAAAATCCAGAAGAACTGGTGAATTGGGTCAGCGTTGTAGAACCGCAGCAGTTGGTAGCAGTGGATACGTGGTGTGTTAGTTTCCTATTGGTGAGATACATGACTGCAGGCAGGTGGCTTAAAACAATACGAATTTATTACCTTATTGCTGCGTAGTTTGAAAGTCTGAGATGGGTCTTACCAAACTAAAATCAAGATGTTAATAAGGCCTAGGAGTTCTTTCTAGACTCTAGGAGAGAATCTGTTTTTTGCCTTTTTTCGGCTTCTAGAGGCTGCTGGAATGGCTGGGCTTGTGGCTCCTTCCTCCACCTTCCCAGGCAGCAGAGTAGCATTTTCAAACCCCAATTCTATCATCATATCTCCTTCTGTGGCTCTGGTGAGGATGTGGATACTTGTGGTTACAATGGACCCACCCAGAATAGGATCCCCATCTCAAGATTATTGCTTTAATCACATCTGCAAAATGTTTTTGGCCAAATAAGGTATCATATTCACAGAGTCCAGGGATTAGGACAAGACATCTTTATGAGGAGAGGGAATTATTCTACCTACCTCATACACGTCCACCCTTTTACAACAGGTTTTTTTTTTTTTTTTTTAATTGGGTTCCTCACTCTGTTACCCAGGCTAGAGTGCCATGATATCAGCCGAGTTCACAGCAACTTCCCAAACTCCTGGGTTCAAGCAATCCACTTGCCTCAGCCTCCAGAGTAGCTGGGGACTATAGGCATGCACCACAATGCGTGGGTAATTTTTTTGCTTTTATTAGCGATGAGGTCTCAGTCTTGCTCAGGCTAGTTTTGAGCTCTTGAGCTCAAGGGATCTCCTACCTTAGCCTCCCAGAATACTAGGATTACAGGTATGAACCCCCACACCTGGTCTAGAACAGGGTTTATATTTTGCGTTACCAACCTCTCCACTGTAGCAACTGTATTTGTGATTCTAAAGGTAAAGGAGTTAGTTAGATGACCATTTTTTTCTATGGTTATTCTATAACTAGAAATGAGATTTAGCATATGAGGGTTAAATGCATTAATTAAACCTTTCTCTTTTAGGGGACTGGAGATCTGGAACAAGGAGAGTGACAAGGAATTTTTAGAGTTGTTTAAAAGTGATGATTTTATTGTTTGTAAGATGTGACATAATCAATTAATTCATCATTATTGATCATGTGCTCTGTTCTGTACTGGATTAAAAAATTTGTAAGACAAAGCACAAAACAGTAAAAACCTCTTCTAAACCACTCAAGAAAACATTTCAGAATGCAGGTGAGCAAGAATGATATTATGACAGAAATGACCTTGCATGTGCTGCAACTTACAGAAAAAGCCTAAATCACATCCAAATATCACTGCATGGCCTGAGATTCTGACAAATTAGTTGTGTTACACCTCATAGCTGTGAAGCTAAATGTTACAAGGTGTAACATTCCTGCTAAGGAAGAGTATGTTACAGATAAGTTGGAGTGGATATCATCAAAGCAAATGCTATTGTAATGACTCAGCCAGCCTGAAACTTAGAGCATGGGTAGTGCCATGTCGCACAACTGCAGGTGCTGCACAGGGTGGAGGATTATGCTCATGGAATACAAGGTGAATGCTGCCCCTCTGGAGTTGTGCAACACGACAGCCCTGGGCAAGAGACCAGTGTAAATACACAGCATCCCGGAGGGTGCAAGGGAAGACTCTGCTGTCTGGAGGTGCCTGGGTTGAAGGCATGCTCTTCATGGCCTCTAGTCTTGTTATTATCTGCCTTTTACAGACTGGAGAATGGAAGCTCAGAGATGTCTGTCTATGTGCCCGATGGTTCAATGCTAGGAAGGAGAGAGCAGGAATTCAACCTGAGTTCAAGGTCATGCTTGTCCAGAGGGGACTGTACTTTGGTGTGGCCCAAGATAAGTGACCACTCAGTGCTGGGTCAGCATCTTTAGGAACCTCAGGTCCAGTCTCATGGTGCATGTGACTGTTGTCCTGCCTGTCCTGCCTTTTGTTTATCTCTGTCCCTGTGACCTCTTCCTGCTGGGTTTGCCTCTGGTCATGTGTTTCAGCTTCCTGGGCTCTTCTCTGCTCTGCCAGGAACAATCCATGAGAAAGACCCGGTTGGCAGGGTTTTTGCTCATTTGAGAGAGGCCCTGAGAGACCGAGGGTGATGATGGGAAGCTGAGATTTGCAACCCATGCTGTGTCAGTGAACTGAGTGTAAGCAACAGACCTCAGTAGATCACATTGGGAGAGGTGCACAGGTGAGCTCCTCAGCCACAGATTCCACACTAACCCCCATCTTGCCCAGGTCCCTCTGCCTGTTACCAATTACCCTGTGGGTATTGCTGTCCTTGGGGGCTGAGCCGAATCATAAATAGAAGGCCACTTGTGATTTTTGAGTGGAGCACAGCCTACCACAACACTTACTTTTGCAATTTTTAGGGAATCCACCTGCTCTTAGTGGCTCATCTCACTCCGTCCTTCTCTAACTTCTTCCTCTCTCTGTGCCGACTCTGTTGTTCTCCCATGACTATATACTTTTAAATATTTATTTGTTTGGGATCACATGCAATACCCACATGTGATTTAAAGACTTTTATCACTCCATCATGTGTCTCGTGAGCAATTTCCCTTCCTAATCTCCCTTCCCGGAGGACCTGCTGTCTGGTTTTTAACATCATTTTCTCTGAGTATGTATTTGGTTAAACCTTATGAAATAATTTTCTACGTAAGTCCCAGCAGTCACCTCTTGGCAATGTCATGGTTCAACCAAGTTCAAACATAAATATGGGACCTCTAATTTACCTCTAACTCACCTGACATAGAGCATGTTTTCAGGTGTGTGTCTGTCTCTGTCCTTCAGATTGTAAACTCAGTGGAGTCAGGGCTCATTTATGGCTGTGTCTCCAGTGCCTTGCTCCAAAAAAGGCTCTCACTAAATAAATATGCCACTCTCTTTTCTCAAGTAGTAGCCAAGTGTATACACTGTTCTTCACCTTGCCTTCTTCATTTAGCACTGTTTTTCAGATCGTTCTTTTTTGGCACCTGGAAATCAGCTTTGTTTTCCAATGGGTGCATAGAATGTGCATTTGTGTGAGGATAGGACTGAGCCCCTTCTGAAGGTTAGCTAGGTTGTTCCCAGTGTCTTGACATTACACACAAAGATGCCCCAAGTATCCTTGCACAAATCTCTTTGCCCCAAACCGTGAGTATCAGTTGTAAGGTTGTGTTGCTATGTGACAGTGCCTAATTATTTTATTGTGTGCCCAGGGAGGAATCACAGTTCCCATGTGTTGGGTCTCTGGTGTTTTGGGTAATGCTATTTCAAACAACCCAGCCACTTCCTTGGGCTCCACAAAACCACAGCAGTGGGGAAGTGACCACTCACTTTATGTGGCTACTTTCTGTGGTCACGAGCAGTGTGTTCCAATGGACTGTGAGCTAATCTGTTAACATTTGTGTTAGAAGATGGATTTCTCAGCATGATGTGACCAAATTAGTTTTGCTGTTGGAAGCCACCATGGGAAGCTAGTTGGGGCACAGCTGTCACATAGCCACACGATGAGGGGAGGCACTGTCATAAAATCACAATCTCTCTTAGGAGTGAGAGCTGTCGGGGCTCAAGAGAACAGTTCTCGCCTGTTCACTGCAGCCTCAACCTCATCTCTGTGGGGTTAGTGTCTCCCTCCAACATGTTCAGGTTCAGCTCATGTTCACATGCCGGGCGCTTTCTGTGTAGGATCTAATGTAACTTTCTTTTTTTGTGTGTGTGTTTTTAGACATTTATACTCTACTATTAATATATTTGACATGTTCCCTTGTAATATGCACAGTAGATGAGGTCCCATCAATTACCCTCCCGCCACCTGTCCACCCTTCCCCTCCCCTCGCCCTCCTCTTCTCTCCTTCTTTCTGGACTATAATTGTGTTATAGCTTTCGTATGAAAATGTGGGTGATTATATATTGATTTCATAATAGTATTGAGTACATTGGATACTTTTTTCCCCATTCTTGAGATACTTTACTAAGAAGAATATGATTCAGCTCCATCCATGTAAACGTAAAGGCTCTGTCTTTTTATGGCTGCGTAGTATTCCATGGTATACATATACCACAATTTGTTAATCCATTCATGGGTCGATGGGCACTTGGGCTACTTCCATGACTTGGCGATTATGAATTGGGCTGCCATAAACATTCTTGTGCAAATGTCTTTGTTGTAAAGTGATTTTTGATCGTCTGGATATATACCTAGTCGAGGAATTGCAGGATCAAATGGCAGGTCAACTTTTAGTTCCCTAAGTGTTCTCCAAATTTCTTTCCAGAAGGGACATATTAGTTTGCATTCCCACCAGCAGTGTAGAAGTGTTCGCTTCTCTCCACATCCACACCAACATCTATAGTTTGGGGATTTTGTTATGTGGGCTAATCTTACAGGAGTTAGATGATATCTCAAAGTGGTTTTCATTTGCATTTCTCTGATGATTAAAGATGATGAGCATTTTTTCATGTCTGTAGACCATGCGCCTGTCTTCTGTAGAGAAATTTCTGTTCTAGTCTCTTGCCCACAATGAAATGGGATCACTTGTTCTTTTCTTATTAGTAAGTTTGAGTTCTCTGTGGGTTCTGGTTATCAAACCTTTGTCAGAAGCATAAGCTGCAAATATCCTCTCCCATTCTGAGGACTGTCTGCTTGCTTTACTTACTGTGTTCTTGGCTGGCCAGAAGCCTTTAGTTTGATCAGATCCCAGTAGTACAACTTTGGTGTTGCTTCAATTGCCCAGGAGGGTCCTCCTCATGAAGTATTCTCCCAGGCCAATTTCTTCAAGTATTTCCCCTGCACGTTCTCCAAGAATCTTTATAGTTTCGTGTCTTAAGTTTAAATCTTTTATCTAGTGAGAGTCAATTTTTGTTAATGATGAAAGGTGTGGGTCCAGCCTCAGTCTTCTGCAAGTCGCCAGCCAATTCACCCAGCACCATTTGTTAAATAGGGAGTCTTTCCCCCAGTTTATGTTTTTGATAGACTTATCAAAGATCAAATGATGATAAGTGACAGGATTCATCTCTTGGTTGTGTTCCATACAGCTACCTCTCTGTTTTTGTGCCAGTACCATACTGTTTTGATCACTAAAGATTTATAGTATAGTCTGAAGTCTGGTGGTGTGATTCCTTCTGATTTGTTTTTATTTATGAGTAATGTCTTTCAAGTTTTTTTCAGATTTCATACAAAATAAAATGCTAATTTTTCCAGATCTTTAAAGTATGATAGTGGTGCTTTGATAGGGATTGCACTAAATTTGTATATTGCTTTGGGTATAATAGTATGGATGTTTTAACAATGTTGACTCTTCCCAGCCATGAGCATGGTATGTTTTTCCGTTTGTCAACATGTTCAGCTATTTCTTTTCTCAGAGTTTCATAGTTCTCTTTATAGAGATCTTTCACGTCTTTTGTTAGGTAATTTCCCAAATATTTCATCTTCTTTGGCACTACTGTAAAAGGAATAGAGTCCTTGACTATATTTTCAGCTTGACTGCTGTTGGTATATATAAAAGCTACTGATTTGTGAGTACTGATTTTGTATTCTGAGACACTACTGTATTCCTTAATCACTTCTAAGAGTTTTGTAGTTGAGTCCCTGGGATTTTCCAGGTATAAGATCATATCATCTGTGAAGAGTGAGAGTTTGATCTCCTGTGACCCTATTTGGATAGCCTTGGTCGCCTTCTCTTGCCTGATCATGATGGTTAAGGCTTCCAGTACAATGTTGAAAAGCAGTGGAGTCCCAGGGACTAGCTGCCTCCAACAGAGGCTATAGCAGAGAATCACAGAGGTAGAATGACTTGCTTTTAAAAATATATTATACATAAGACTTTTAAAAGTACAAGTAAGACTAAGTCTATTTCTGCATAAGACATTCCATTCTGAAGCCTTCCCATGCTCTTATCTGTCCTCTGACAATACCTCCAACTTAACCTTTTTTTTTTTTTAATTTCAGAATGTTGAGGGGTACAGATGTTTTGTTTACATACATTTTGTAGTTTAGATTGAGTCTAAGTTATACAGGTAAGTGTGCCCTTCACCTAGGAAGTGTGCACTGTACCAAAACAGGTATGAATTTACTTATCCCCCACCCCCTTCCCTCACTGTGATTTTCACTGACATTTACTTCTGTATGTGCACTTAAGTGTTGATTCATTAAATTCTAATTTGAGTACAAGTGTGTGTTTTTCCATTCTTGTGATGTTCCAATTAGAAGAAGGGTTTCTAGCTCCATCCAGCCTCTAACTTAATCCTAACCCCACTTTCTTCCTTTCTCATCTCTTTTTAGCTGCCATAACCTTCTTTCTGCCACTTAAATGCCCTTGTTCATTTCTACCACAGGACATTTGCACTTCTATTTTCCTCTGCTGAGAAAATGTAGCCCACAGAGTTTTCCTTGTCGGTTCCTTTGATTCCTTCTAGGCACAGCTAGGATGTCATCTCCTCAGATGACATATCTTCCTTGACCACTGCCCACTCTATCTTTCATGCAGCTCTTTTATCTGAAAAAATAGTTTTGATTGTTCACATGTTTTATTTGTTGATATAGACTTTGCTATTGCTTTTTAAAATACTGGTTTTAGCAGTACACTAACCCCCATAAATATATCAATGTACAAAGTTATTATTTAATAAAAAATAAATAATAAAAAAAATTGGTTTTAAAAACCTAATTGAATGTTCCTTTGCGTTGTTTCCATTCAAGTCCTGGCCAAGGGCCAGGAGAATATTTTTGATGATGTCTCTGGCTGTAGTTAGGATGGTGTCCCAGGTTTCCAGGACCTTTTTACCTAGATGGGCCACCAGGGCTGGTCACCCTCACAGGGTGTAGCTTATTACCACAACATATAACCTCACATAGATCTTCACAAGAAAAATAATGCTTGCTAAAGCTGTAAGATGAGGCTGGCAGCTATCTTGTAAGAACTTGTGGTTTTAAAAGTAGTTTATTCACACAATCGAAGGTTTGTGTGGGGGTGTGAATGTGTGCATGTGTTTGTGTTAGAAATAAACACATTCCCCACAAACATGACCATGTCATTCCACTGAATAAAAACATCTCCTTTTGGTCTCAGGTTTAAGTCAGAATTATTTAACAGAATTTATAATGGAATTTGTAAAATTTCAGGCCACAGGTTGAATCTATTTTATTCAGCCTGCATGGTGCTTTAAATTAGTCTCCAAGACTTAAAAATCAGGAAATGTTACATGAGATTCAAGATTTTTAACTTTTCTTGACACTGACTTGTTGAAATGGCAATAATCAGAGACAGAGGTGGATAGTGGCTTTTTCTCTAGGTAGGGCCTGCCCTCTCTGGCTTGTCTCTTTACCATCCAGAACACTTCATTCACTTACGTGCATGTTTGACCTCTATGACATTTGTCTTTGTGACCTTCACTGTAAAATTTCGCATCCATTTCCCTTCAGAATGGAAAATAGCAGGTAATGTGAGCAGTAAAAAGTGATACATCTATGTTTGTTAATTTGTAACAAACATTAAGATTACCCAAGCTTACAAACATAAATAGAAGATGAGAGAGGAGAGAGAGAGAGAGAGACAGAGAGAGAACATGTGAAATCAACATTTAGTTTTACATTGGCTCACAGTGTAAGAAGTTTTGGATAGTTAAAACTTCCCTGTCACTTTGCACACCAATATTTATTTATAATAAGGGCTGACAAGGATGTAATTTCTTGAAATCATGACTCTGAGTGATGTACGTTGCTGGGTATAATTTTTCAATTGACTGTGTTAGTTAGCACTCGTAAACTATACCAGTGGCCCTTGTACTCCAGTCTCAAAACTACTTTATTTTTTTTTTTAATTTTTTTTTTTAATTTTTATTTTTTTTTATTAAATCATAGCTGTGTACATTGATATGATCATGGGGCATCATATACTAGCTTCATAAACCATTTGACACATTTTCATCCCAATATTCAACATAGCCTTCCTGGCATTTT
>CAUYPK010091606.1:0-49096 GCA_963574355.1 Loris lydekkerianus | reverse complement strand
GCCAGGCACAGTGGCATACACCTGTAATCCCAGCTATTTAGGAGGCTGAGGCAGGAGGATCACTTGAGGCCAGAAGTTCTAGACCAGCCTGGGCATCATAGCAGGAACCCCATTTCTATTTTTTTTTTTTTTTTTTTTTTTTGCATTTTTTTGCCGGGGCTGGGTTTGAACCTGCCACCTCCGGCATATGGGGCTGGTGCCCTACTCCTTGAGCCACAGGCAACACCCATGGAACCCCATTTCTAAAAAAAAACTTTTTAAATGGATGTGGTAGTGCACACCCGTAGTTCCAGCTGCTGAGGAGCTAGAACAAGGGATCAGGAGGATCCTTTGAGCCTAGGAGTTGGAGGCTGCAGTGAGTTATGATCTATGATCATGCCACCATACTCTAGCCTGGGCAACAGAGTGAGACCCTGTCTTTAAAAAAAAAAAAAGAGAGAGAGAAAGAAAGAAAGAAATAGCTCCACCATTTACCAATAGTGTTAACTTTAGACAAATTATAACCACTTGGATTCCCTTATTTGTAAAATGAAGATAATAGTACCTATCTCATAAGATAGTATAAATAAATCACATAATTACATGTCTGGAACATAGTAGTTGCTTGTAAATTAACATTTCTTTGCATTTTATCCACCCATTTCCATTTCCCTTTACAAGTTGCCCCACCAGACTGTCACTCCATGGTCCCCTGTCTCTGAGATCCAAATTGATAGTCACTTTTCCCCCACTGGATACCTGCCCTTAGATGTGGAAACATCTTAAGTTTAATCGTCCCAGTGGATGCCCCATCCCTCCCTCCCCTCATCCACTCCCACTCTTCCCTACCCCACTTCTGCTCTGGGTGAGAAACACAGGCCTGTTTACTAGCTGCTCCCCAGACTACTGCCAGGCCAGGAACTCAGTCTGCCTCAATAGTTCATTCTCCTGGGGAGGCCTCCATGGGAGGTTAGTTAGGGCAGGTCTCCCCATTCCTGAGAGGGAGGGGAGAGTCCTTGCTCCTAGGATACAGCTCTTCCGAGATTTCAGTGGAAAACTGGAAGTGTCTATTGAACCTCCTCGTTTAGAGGGACTCAGATTTCAAACTCTGTCTTGCTGCACCACACAGAGGTGGGGCATCTGCTGGGCGCCTCCGCTCTTGGGTGGTGGTTTCCGCTGGGTTCCTTGGAGTTTCATCACCTGCATGTCCAGCAAGAATTTGAGAGGAATTCCTCCACAGATTCTGGGGATCTCCTCTTTGTGGCTTACTCTTTTCTGAGTTTTCTGCCTTAATATCAAAGCTCTTCAGAGCCTCAGACTTGAAATTCTGGCTCCTTGGCCCAGGAAGTGGCTGCTTGCTGGCTTTCCTCTCTTGCTTCATTCCCTGGCTTGTTAAATGACTGGGGAGTGCCTGGGGATATTGGATAAATATGAATCTTACCTAAGTTTGCTTTCCTGGTGAGTCACTTACCCTCTAGTTTCTGCCTGCTTCTGATTGCTTTTTAATGCTCACATGTAGTTATTTTCTTAAATATCTTGTAAAGAGTTGTTAGTAGTTATCAGCAGGGAGGATATTACAATGTGAGCTACTCTGCTGTTACTTAGCCAAGGGTTGGCACTAAGTCATTTGCCAATAATATAAATAGTTATGATGGGAAGGGGACCTGGTGTTTCAAATTCCATGATACCTATGTTGAATTTAAGTGGTATTAGGATATCTAAATGAAGAACTCCTGTGGAGAAAAATTTGAAATTCAGATAAGAGTAAAGGCTAAAGTTTCAGGGTTGGAAGGCTATAAGGTAGGATCGTCTTATATTATTACTAGAAGGAAACTTACATATCAACAAATCCAGTGTTTTTAAAAATAATGTATAACTACTCATGAGTCTTGAAGCTTATCTAGTAAGTTACAACTGGCATTTCTAAAAATACAAAAGTGAATTAAAAAAAATGTTCAAGCCAGGTGTGGTAGCTCATGCGTATAACCCCAGCACTTTGGGAGGCTGAGGCAGAAAGATCACTTGAGCCCAGGAATTTGACACCAGCCTGGGCAAGACAGCAAGATCCTGTCTCTACAAAAATAGAAAAATTAGCTGGGTGTGGTAGTGTGCACCTGTAGTCCCAGCTACTCAGGAGGCTGAGGTAGGAAGATTGCTTGACCGCAGGAGTTTGAGGTTGCAGTGAGCTGTGATGATGTTGCCGCACCAGTATTTGCTTGAGTTATTGGAAAAGACTTTGGGGAGACATTTGAAGTTGGCTAAAAGTTAAAGGAATAATGGAACTGAGATAGATAGAACTTTCCTGGTTGGGGAAACTTGATGAGCAAAGATCCAGAGTTATGGGTTGGGCGTGGTGGCTTACACCTGTAATCCCAGCACTTTGGGAGTCTGAGGCAGGCGGATCACTTGAGGCCAGGAGTTTGAGACCAGCTTGGGCAACCCAGCAAGACCACATATCTATACAAAATATAAAAAATTAACTGGATGTGGTGATGTGCATTTGTAGTTTCAGCTAATTGGGAGGCTGAGGCAGCAGGATCACTTGAAGTCAGGACTTGGAGGCTACAGAAAGCTATGATCCTACCACTGCACTCCAGCCTGAGTGACAGAAAAAGATCTTGTCTCAAAAACATAAGGAAAAGATACAGAGTTGTGGTGACAAAGATGTCTGGAAGGTAGCGAGGAGCATAGTGGCGGAAAGAGCTAAAGTATTGCCATCTTAGAAGCCAGATGGGGCCAGGCTATAATCCTAGCATCTCTACTGAAAATAGAAAAACTAGCTGGGTATTGTGGCAGGTGCCTGTAGTCCCAGCTACTCAGGAGCTGAGGCCCGAGGAGCTCTTGAGCCCAGGAGTTTGAGGTTGTGTGAGCTATGATGCCCCCTAGTACTCTACCCATGATGATGAAGTGAGACACTGTCTCAGAAAAAATGAAGCCAGATGGGAGTTTGAATGGGAGCCTAAGGATGAAGTCAAAGCTGGGCCTATACATGGTGAGACACCTCCACAGATGTATCTCTGACACTGAGTCTATGCCTTCTTAGAGGGAAGCAACAGCTGGGGAAAGAAACAGGTGTCTGAGAACTGAGCCCAGGAGATGCCCACAGTTGTGGGGCAGGAGGAGGGGGAGGCCAGTAAGAAAGATGGGGCAAGAGAATTTGAGGGGCTCTGGAGCAAATGAGAGAATTTAGAGACATGACCAACACTTCAGTTGCCACCAGGAAATGAAGGAGAATGCCATTGGATTTGTCGTGGAGGTTATTGGTTGACTGAAAAGACAGTTTCACTAGAAGAGTGAGAATGCAGAATTGATTGTAAAGGATTTAGAAGGAATCCTAAAGGACTAGGGAGTGAGGTGATAGAGGGAAGCTATGTAGACTTTTCACAGAAAATATGGAAGAGATGTGACTCTAGCTATAGGGGCTCAGTTGAACAGTTTTCATGTGTTTATTCTTTCTAAAATCAGGGTATGAATGTTTGAAGGTAAATGAGTGGGTAGGAGGGAAGTTTTCATGTGTTTATTCTTTCTAAAATCAGTGTATGAATGTTTGAAGGTATATGAGTGGGTAGGAGGGAAAGGAGAAGGCAAGAAGAAGTAAATGTAGGGCCCTATTTCTTTAAGAATTGGGAGATTGGCTCGGTGTCTGTAGCTCAAGCGGCTAAGGTGCCGGCCACATACACCAGAGTAGGCGGGTTCGAATCCAGCCCGGGCCTGCCAAACAGCAATGACAACTACAACCAAAAATGGCTGGGCATTGTGGCAGGCACCTGTAGTCCCAGCTACTTGGGAGGCTGAGGCAAGAGAATCACTTAAGCCCAGGAGTTGGAGGTCGCTGTGAGCTGGGATGCCAGGGCACTCTACTCAGAGCAACAGCTTGAGACTCTGTCTCAAAAAAAAAAAAAAAAAAGAAAAATTGGGAGATAGTTGAAATTTAGAGAAAATAAGTTACTCCTCTTCTGATATTAGGCGCTCCATTCTGGCCAACTCCCATCCAACTCAAAGACCCTGCTTCTTTGGATCATGAGTTGAATTTTCAAGAAGCTAGGCTGTCTGTTTTCTTCTGAAGCCATTATCTATGTTATTTTTGTATAATGTTCTATCAACAATGAAGGAGTATTGGTCTGGGGAGATCACAGGTCTCTAAAAGCAAGAGATATCAAGAAAAGGCAAGAAATTGAGGTAAGATAGAAAGATATGATGTATCTTTTATTTATTTTTATTTTTTATTTTATTGAGACAGAGTCTTACTATATTGCTCTTGGTAGAGTACCATGGCATTGCAGCTCACAGCAACCTCAGACTCCTAGGCTCAAGCAATTCTCTTGCCTCAGCTTCCCGAGTAGTTGGAACTACAGGTGCCCACCACAATGCTGAGCTATTTTTTTGTTTTAGCATGCCAGGCTGGGTTGGAACCCATCAGCCCTGGTGCCCTACCCACTGAACTATGGGCTCTTGTCCCTTATCTTTTTCTTTTTTTCTTTTTTTCTTTCTTTTTTTTTTTTAAGACAGAGTCTCACTATGTTGCCCTCTGTAGAGTGATGTGGCATCAAAGCTCACAGCAACCTCTGAACTCTTGGGCTTAAGCCATTCTCTTGCCTCAGCCTCCTAAGTAGCTGGGACTACAGGCACCCACTACAACGCCTGGCTATTTTTAGGGACGAGTTCTCACTCTCACTCAGGCTGGTTTTGAACCTGTGAGCTCAGGCAATCCACCTGCCTCGGCCTCCCAAGTGCTAGGAATACAGGCCTATTCTACTGTGCCCTGCTCATCTTCTAGGGTACTTCTTTTATATGGACCTCAGGATTTTAAGAGGTGCAATGGGAGAAGAGGTAAATCAAAGTGGCCAACTTTGCAGGTTGGGCATGGTGGCTCATGCTTGTAATCCTAGCACTCTGGGAGGACGAGGTGGGTAGATTGCTTGAGCTCAGGAGTTCAAGACCAGCCTGAGCAAGAAGGAGACCCCACCTCTACTAAAAATACAAAAATTAGCCAGGCATGGTGGTGCATGCCTGTCGTCCCAGCTACTTGGGAGGCTGAGGCAAGAGAATTGCATGAGCCCAGGAGTTTGAGGTTGCCGTGAGTTTAGGACACCACTGCATTCTCCCCATGGTGACACACGTACACACAAAGTGGCCAACATATAATATCACAGCATATCCAAGTAGGAGCTCAGAACCCTGACACCCCCACCTAATACTAGAGGTTTCTGATTTGATATTTCTTGAGACACTAGGAAGTGCCCAGGGCTGTACATAAATATCAGCCTGGCAAGCTACAGGAGTGTGATGCGCTGGTAGTCGTCTCTTGTAGGAGGTTATGTTTGTGGGCGTGGCTCTACAGTAGACCTGGTTCCACAGTATCAAGACACCCTTTTTTTTAAGCGAACAGAGACAAATGTATGAAATATATTGCATTTTCATTAAATCTGAAACATCAAAATCATACATATTACTGCTAAGTAATAAAGACTACTGCTGTTAAGTACCAGTCACTGCGCTACCTATTGTCAGGTAGGCGTATGTAGCTTAAGCATATGTTGAGTATGTGGGACAGTCCAGAAGAGTCTAAGCTCCATCATGGCAATGAACGAAGATGATGTTTCCAGAATCTAACATAGTACTTGTCATCTAATAAGTGCTCAGTAAATACTTGTTGTCAAGAGAAATAGTCTACTTTAAGTGCCAGAACTCGGATATCAAAAGGTAATTAGCAAGAGTTATTTTGCATTGCCACCTGAGAGGGGAGTTTAGAACAAAGAGTATCCAAGGAGTAGAGAAGCTGGAACTTGAGCCTTAGAAGACACTGAGAGGTTGGGAGGTTGGGGCGGAGCCTGTGGCTCAAAGGAGTAGGGCGCTGGCCCCACATGCCAGAGGTGGTGGGTTCAAGCCCAGCCCCGGCCAAAACTGCAAAAAAAAAAAAAAAAAAAAAATCTAAAAAGGGCTGAGAGGCAAGTTGTCACATTCAAGAAATGATAAGGAAACAAATAATTGAGCTTCTGTTGTTACAGGTGTCATAATAGCGGCAGGTGGCCAGTTCTCTGGGCTCTCTGAGACGAAATGACTAACTGTCTGGGTGAGTCCAAAGAGCCTCACATAGTGATGATGTTCTTTACAGAACCAGTTAGAGGCTACTATGCCTATACCAGGTTGAGAGGAGTAAATGATGGAAAAGAGTGGGAAATCATGTAAGAATCTGGAGCTGGAAATTACCAAAGCGGCCCAACTCCTTGAGCTCAGGGGTCCAAGACCAGCCTGGACAAGAATGAAACCCCATCTCTACTAAAAATAGAAAAACTAGCTGGGTGTTGTGGTGGGTGCCTGTGGTCCCAGCTACTTGGGAGGCTGAGGCAAGAGGAGCTCTTGAGCCCCACAGTTTGAGCTTGCTGTGAGCTATGATGATGCCATGTGAAACACATGTGAAGACGACATCCGAGAAGAGGTTGTATAACACGTGCAGACCACACAGGTGTGGGGAGAGGCAGGGCCAAAGCTGAGGTCTTCTGACTTTTTGTCTGAGTGCTTTATTCACTGTTCTTGCTGCCTAGATCCAGTAGCAGCTCCAATTATATCCCCAGCACCACTTTGAGAGACCCAGGGGAAGGATGATTTAAGGCTAGGAGTTCAAGGCCAGTCCAGGCAACACAGTGAGACCTTGATCTCTACAAAAATTTTAAAAGTTGGTGCCTGTGGCTCTGTGAGTAGGGCGCCGGCCCCATATACCAAGGGTGGTGGGTTTAAACCCGGCACCAGCCAAACTGCAACCAAAAAATAGCAGAGCGTTGTGGCTGGCGGGTGCCTGTAGTCCCAGCTACTCGGGAGGCTGAGGCAAGAGAATCGCTTAAGCCGAGGAGTTGGAGGTTGCTGTGAGCTGTAACGCCATGGCATTCTACCAAGGGCTCTGTCTCTACAAAAAAAAAAAAAAAAAAATTACAAAGTTAACTGGATGCTGTGACACGTGCCCATAGTCCTACTCAGGAGGCTGAGATAGAAGGATTGCTTGAGACCAAATCTGCAATGAGCTATGATGATGCCACTTGTGGGCAAAGTGAGACCCTGTCTCAAATAAATGAAAAGAAAATAACACTTTTCACATAAAGTTTTGTTGGCTGACGTTATACTCAAAATTTGCTTGTTAAACAGTGACAATTCCTTCCTTACCGTTTTTACAAAAACTATGCCCTGTTGATTATTTTACTTATGCTATCTAAAGATTAAAAAAATAATAATCTCACAGCTTTAAGCACACCTTATCAGTAGTTATACGTATTTGGTGAGTGTTCAAAAATGGAGTTTCAGGGCTGTGCTTGTGGCTCAGTGGGTAGGATGCCAGCCCCATATACCAAGGGTGGCATGTTCAAACCTGGCCCCGGCCAAACTGCAACAAAAAAATAGCCGGGCATTGTGGCAGGCACCTGTAGTCCCAGCTACTCAGAGAGTCTGAGGCAAGAGAATTGCCTCAGCCCAGGAGTTGGATGGAGGTCGCTGTGACGGTACTCTACCAAGGGTGATAAAGTGAGACTCTGTCTCTACCAAAAAAAAAAAAAAAAAAAAAAAAAAAAAAGTGGAGTTTCAATTGCTGCTGCTTTATTTATTTATTTATTTATTTATTTATTTAGAGACAAAGTCTCAAGCTATCGCCCCTAGTAGAGTGCTGTAGCATCACCGCTCACAGCAACTTCAAACTCTTGGGCTTAAGCGATTCTCTTACCTCAGCCTCCCAAGTAGCTGGGACTACTGGCGCCCACCACAATGCCCAACTATTTGTTGTTGTTGTAGTTGACATTGTCCTTTGCAGGCCTGGGCTAGATTCGAACCCACCAGCTCCAATGCATGTGGCTGGCGCTCTAGCTGCTGAGCTACAAGTGCTGAGCCTGCTGCTGCTATTTAACTCACTATCCTGGAGCACAAGAAGTTGTGGACTCTTGACTCCTGTTGTGGTTCTGAGGCCCTAGATGGGACCTGGAAAGAGGGGGAAATGGGAGGCTTCAGAACAGTGGTTCTCAATCTTCCTAATGCCTTGGCCCTTTAATACAGTTCCTGTGGGTCACGACTCACAGGTTGAGAACCGCTGCTTTAGAACAAGGTCTCGGAGGTGGTGTCCCTACCAGAAGGGATTTTACTCAAGGCTGCTTGCCAAAATAGCAGGCATTATTGAGCAAAAGCCACCGGGAAAGCTTTTTTGGTTGCTGTTGAGATATAGGATGTAAATGTTGATACATTCACTTCTAAGGTTGGGGATCCAGGAAGAGTCTTCCCTGAGCAAAAAAGAAAGTGACCACAGCATTGGAAGTTTTACATAGAGCAGAATAAAATTTCTCCAAATAGATATAAAGTAGGTGCTAAAGGAAAAGCAATGGGGGCTGGGTGGGCTGGCTGATGTGGTGACATGGAAAACCAGGGTTTAGGATTCCTCCAGGCGGGGCTAGGGAGGGAGAAGATGAGCCAATTTACAGAAAGATTACCAAAGGACTGCTTCTGAGAGACTGCTAGTGGGCGATTGTGGGTCTCTTTCTTTTATAAATTTGTATTTCAACAGTGTTTTATTACCTATTTTCTTTATTTAAAGCGATTGATCTGGAAAGAAACCTCAGATTATTAAAAAGTGAAGAAAGATTTTGAAATGGATTTACAGGGTAATTGGGAGTGGACTGTTAGTATTAGAACATTATCATTTTCTAGCAAATGTTCTTTTTTCCACTTTCTTTTTTTTTTTTTTTTAAACATTTTCTTCATTCTTTTATTTATTTATTTATTGTGGTTTTTGGCCAGGGCTGGGTTTGAACCTGCCATCTCCAGCATATGGGGCCAGCGCCCTACTCCCTTGAGCCACAGGCACTGCCCTTCTTTTTTTTTTTGCTTTCAATTTCAGCTGGCTTTCACTCTTCTTAGTTTGAAGTTTTTGTTTTTTGAGACAGACCCTCAAGCTGTTGCCCTGGGTAGAGTGCTGTGGCATCACAGCTCACAGAAACCTCCGACTCCTGGGCTCAAACGATTTTCCTATCTCTGCCTCCCAAGTAGCTGGGACTACAGGCACCCGCCACAATGCCCGGCTATTTTTTGGTCGCAGCCATCATTGTTGTTTGGCGAGCTTCGGCTGGATTTGAACATGCCAGCTCAGGTGTATGTGGCTGGCGCCTTAGCCACTTGAGCCACAGGCACCGAGCCTGTTTGTTTGTTTTTTGATTTTCTTTTTTTTCCACTCTTCCTTTAGCAATTCTCTTGCCCTTTGCCTCCCAAGGAGCTGGGATAACAGGCGCCTGCCTCAATTGCCCAGCTTTTTTTTTTTGGTAGAGAAAAAAACTGGCTCACTCCTACTCATGCTGGTCTTGAACCTCTAAGCTCAGGAAATCCACCTGCCTCAGCCTCCCACAGCGCTGGGACAACAGGCATGAGCCACCACGCCCGGCTCACTTTATTATTTTTAATTATCAGTATTACATACATGTTCACCATAGAAATACTAGAAAAGGGAAAACGTGAAAAGAAAGAAAAAATCAGTTTCTGTTGCCTTCAATACTTTTTCCTTTTCAAAATGTGCATTTAAAATACTTTTATTTATTTTAAAATAAAAGTATTTTATTGGCTGGGCACGGTGGCTCACACCTATAATCCTAGCACTCTGGGAGGCTGAAGTGTATAGGTTGCTTGAGCTCACAGGTTCAAGACCAGCCTGAGCAAGAGGGAGACCCCATTTGTACTAAAAATAGAAAAACTGAAAAAATACTTTTCCTTTTTAATAAAACTACCACTCTTTATTTATTTATTTATTTTTTTTGTGACAGAGCTTCACTATGTTGCCCTGGGTAGAGTGCTGTAGTGTCACAGCTCACAGCAACCTCAAACTCTTGAGCTTAAGTGATTCTCTTGCCTCAGCCTCCCAAGTAGCTGGGATGACGGGCATCTGCCACAGTGCCAGGCTGTTTTTTGTTGCAGTTGTCATTGTTGTTTAGCTGGCCTGGGCCAGGCTCGAATACGCCACCTTTATATATGTGCCTGGCGCTGTAACCACTGTGCGCCAAACCAAAACTACCATTCTTTTATAAATTGTTTTGTAACCTGCTTTTCTCCGCAACATGCTGTTAGATCTCTTTCTGTTAACAAATATAAATTTCTGTCTTTTTTTGAGACAGAGAATCTCAAGCTGTTGCCCTGGGTAGAGTGCTGTGGTGTCATAGCTCACAGCAACCTCAAACTTGGGCTCAAGCAATCCCCTTGCCTGAGTTTTTCTATTTTTAGTAGAGTCAGGGTCTTGCTTTCGCTCAGGCTGGTCTCAAATTTATGAGCTCAAGCAATTCACCTGCCTTGGCCTCCCAGAGTGCTAGGATTACAGGAGTGACCCACCACCTGGCTTACCCAGGCCATTTTGAGGATATTTTTGATTGTTTCTGTTTAGGTTGTTTCTAGTATATGTGCTGCTGAAGCGAGCACTGTGTAGGTTGTTTCTAAACTTTTGAAAACATTCCCGACCATCCCTGTATGAATATACTTGTATACTTGTTTCTTTTTTACTTAGAATAAATTCCTAAAAGAGGGCGCCTAGGTTAAAAGATTTGATTTTTTTTTTTTTTTGCCGCCCAAAAGATTTGATTTTTTTAAGAAGTAGAGGAAATATTAAGGTTTTTATCTGCTCCCTTATGCTTCTTTGCCCCTCTGCTTTAATTTTTAAAATCAAAGGACATAATGGGCAGCACCTGTGGCTCAAAGGAGTAGGGCACCAACCCCATATGCCGTAGGTGGCAGGTTCAAACCCAGCCCTGGCTCCCACAAAAAAAAAAAATGCAAAAAAAAAAAAAAAAAAAATCAAAGGACATAATAAAACAGGACTTTCCCTTGATTTCACAAGCTGTGGTTCTAAAAATTAGATTAAATTGTACTTTAAAAATGTGCCAATTCATCATTAGCTACCAGAAAATCACTAAAACCCAGAAGTGGAATTCTAGGTCATAACTCACATGATTTACTGCCTGGGAAAAGAACTGGAGGCAGATTAGCTATTGGTCAAGAGTGTAGACCAGGCTCAGTGCCCATAACTCTGTGGTTAGGGCGCTGGCCACATACAATGGGGCTGGTGAGTTGGAACTGGCCCGGGCCTGCTAAACAACAGTGACAACTACAGCAAAAAAATAGCTGGGCACTGTGGCTGGCGCCTGTAGTCCCAGCTACTTGGGAGGCTGAGGCAAGAGAATGGCTTAAACCCAAGAGTTTGAGGTTGCTGTGAGCTGTGACTCCATGGTACTCTACCTAGGGCGACATAGTAAGACTATTGTCTCAAAAAAAAAGAAAGAAAGAAAGGCTTGGCTCCTGTGGCTTAAGCAGCTAAGGCGCCAGCCACAAACACCTGAGCTGGTGGGTTCGAATCCAGCTCCCGCCGCCAAACAACAACGACGGCTACAACCAAAACATAGCCAGGCGTTGTGGTGGGCGCCTGTAGTCCCAGCTACTTGGGAGGTTGAGGCAGGAAAATCGCTTGATTCCAGGAGTTGGAGGTTGCTGTGAGCTGTGATGCCATGACACCCTACCCAGGGCGACAACTTGAGGCTCTGTCTCCAAAAAAAAAAAAAAAAAAAAAAAAAAGGCACATTGTTGTGCAACTTTATTCTCCTCGGGTTCCTTAGAAGTGTAAATGTGTGCCAGACGGGAGTGCGAGGGGGCACCCAGCCCCTTTTCGTCCCTGTGCGAGCTGTCCTGTCACTTGTGCAGCGGAGATCTGCTTCGGTGCCCACAGGAGGGGGTCCCGGGTCCCTTGGCAAACCCCCGGGAAAGGGACAGTCAAAAGAGGGGCTCTGGGGTGACAAGGTAGGCAACTGCTGCCACTTTACAGTTTGGCCTCTCGTTATGAGAGAGATTAGCCTTTGGAATTCATCCCTGAAAGGGGCTTCACCCGTTGTCCCCAAACAAAAACATAAACGAAAAACACACAAAGTTTAGGAGAGAAAAGAAAAACCAAAAGATAGGGATCTTGGATTAAAATTCCTGAGGTGGAATTTCGAGGGTTTAGGCCTAGGACAGGAAAGCAAAGGAGAGGAGGGTTGTGGAGCTGGGGCAGAGCTGTGGCACGCGCGGTCCAGGGAGCGGAGGGGTCCAGCTCCGTCCTTTAGGACTGGCCGCGCAGAGATAGCCCGGGTGACTCGGCCGATTCATATGTAAATGCGGGAAGTCGGTTTGGAATGCCGGCCGTGTACAAAGGATTTTAGGGGGCTGAGGAACATTCCAGAGTCCTGGGAAGGTTCTGCTCGCCGGCTTACACCCCGCCCCGCCCGTCCGCGCCGCACACTCGGGCGCTGCAGGTAAGTCCCCGGGCTGCGGAGCCGGGACTCGCGGCTTCCTCGTCCCCGCCCCGGGGCACTTGCTAGTAGCCGCGTGCAGAGATTTTCTCCACCGGCGATAGAGCCAGCTCGCCGCGGCCAGGGCAGTGTGCGCGGCTTTGCTTTTTAACTGCTTTGAAGTGTGGGGTGGAGCTGGGGGAAGCTGTGGGTCGACGCCTCCCTTCTTAGTACTTGGGGACGTGAGCCCGGTGATCGCGCCCTAACCTGAAAGGGGCAGGAGTGTCTTGAGAAGGATGGAAGCGGGACCAAGGGGAGGAGGAGGCGAGGAAGGGGAGCAGCTGCCATCAAAAATAAAACAACAAACAAAATCAGCTAATTATCGTAGCCCAGAAAGTAAATTGGCGCTACAGCCCCAGCTAAAAGCTGCAGGGCTTTCCCAGGTTGAAAGTGAGAGCTCCTCGGCGCGTTTTATTCATCGGTCGTACTGGACCTCTGATTCCTCCGTGTGCGCGCTCATCCCCACATTGTATTGTTCTTACAGAAGAGTAGAATTTTGGAGTCTCCACAGGGCATTTTCTAGTTGGTGCATTTCACCTTAATCTGGTGTGGCTGGCATCTTCCGGCTCATGGTGAGAAAAGGAGTAACTCTCCTTAGCTCATTAACCTTGGTTAATTCACTTAACTACTCCGCAGAGCAGCCACTACCCTTATTCTACAGATGAGGAAATGGAAGCCCAGAGACAGAATACACTTCGCCAGGGCTCCCCAGCCCTGTGTTGGGAAGTGCAAGGTTCAAAACCTGTTTCCACTGCAGCTGGCAAAGGCTGAGGGCTACCTTCTCTCGCTTGGTTGTGCCGGAAACCAACTAAAATTGTAGAGTAGGTTTTTTTCTTAGAATATATGTGGAATAAGGGAAATACAGTTTTTACATTTGGAGACATTTCAAGCCAGATTTTTTTTTTTTTTTTTTTAGTTAATCCTTGAAAACTCTGAGTATAAATTAATATATTTGTGGAACCTGATGTTCACCTGTTATCTTCAGAAACATCTCAGGTTTTGTTAAATTGCTGATACCCAGGTCCCATCCAGATTTGCAAAATCAATCTCAGGAATGGTGTCCAGGAAACCACAGTTTAGTGAAAACATCCTACAGGGTTTTTAATAATGCTAAAGTATTAATATTTTGGATTTTGCTTTTTAAAGGTTGTTCAAAAGCTTCTAAACTCCATCATGCTAGCCTGGCTTCTAATTGATGAGTACCGGGTGGTTGTTGGTACTTTGTGCATTCAACCACTATAATTAACAGAATTTCACTCCCTAGAAAGAGTGCTGTAGTTTCCAGGGAGTTTTTAATATTTGAAGCAAACAAGCCCCTGACCTTTTCTAGTGGTGATTCTAGGCTATGGGTACAGGATTAAGTACATAGGATTTGGATTTAAATATATTTAGGTTCTAATTCCAGAACTGCCATTTAGTCCTACATAATCACAGACACACTGACCAGCTTCTCAAAGCCTCGGTTTTATTAAATGATAGAAAAATGATCATCAAAATTTTTAATTTTCTGGAGAAATGCCTTACTCTGTGGCCTTAGATAAGAGTGCCATGGCGTCCTCATAGCACACGGTAACCTCAAATTCCTCTGTTCTGATTCTCCTTGTCTCGGCGTCCGGTATTTCAGGGACTAGAGGCATCCGCCACCATACCAGCTAATTTTTTCTGTTTTTAGTAGAAACAAGTCTCCCTTTTGCTCAGGCTGGCCTCAAACTCCTGAGCTTAGGCAGTCTACCCGCCTCAGCCTCCCAGAGTGCTAGATTATAGGTGTGAGCCACTGTGTCTGGCCTAATTTTGATATATTAAATAAGTATAGGGGTATAATCAGTAAAGAATCTGGCATGTGATTGGAATTCAATAAATGTTCTCCCTTTCCAGAGCTTTTTAATCTTCTATTTAAAATGAGTTTCTTTTCTCAACTTGCCCTTAATGAGATCATATTTAGAACTGAAAATCTGTTGTATTGAAATCACAAAGAAAACTTTCTTTTTTTTTTGAGACAGAGTCTCACTATGTCACCCTCAATAGAGTGCTAGGACATCAGAGCTCATAGCAACCTCAATTGCTTAAGCTTGGGCTTGAGTAATTCTCTGGCCTCAGCCTCCCAAGTAGCTCAGACTACAGGGGTGCACCCACCATAACGCCTGGCTATTTTCTTGTTGCAGTTGTCATTGTTGTTTAGCTGACCTGGCTGGGCTCGAACCTGCCAGCCTCAGTACATGTGGCTAGCACTGTAACCACTGTGCTACAGGCACTGAGCCAGAAATCAGAAAGAAAATTTAAAACAAGGCCATTAAAAATAAATTTTACAGCTTGGTGTAGTCTTCCTGCTTCAGCATCCCAAGTAGCTGGGGCTACAGACACATGTCTGGCTAATTTTTCTATTTTTAGTAGCAATGGGGTCTCACCCTCGCTCAAGCTGATCTTGAACTCTTGAGCTCAAGCAGTGAGCCGCCTTGAGTACTAGGATTACAGTCATGAGCCATCTTGATTAAGGTTTTCATGGGGAGAATCTAAATTTATCTGTTTTGTTATTATTAATGTTAATCCACCATCAGAGTGACTAGAAAATGATAGGCCCTACAGTTGTCTAGATCTCAGATAATAATTCTTTTGACATCATTTGTATTCCCCATAATATTTTAAGTATTATATTTATATTTTTAGTTTTCAGCTTAGTATTTCTGCTACTTGAGATCATGGAACAGGTTTTATATCTGATGTCAAGAAACTAGGCTTGGTAAAATCAGACTTTTATTTATTTTTTTTAGAGAGAGTCTTACTTTGTCACCCTCAATAGAGCGAGGTGGCATCATAGCTCACAGCAACCTCCAGCTCTTGGGCTTAGGTGATTCTCTTGCCTCAGCCTCCCAAGTAGCTGGGACTACAGGCACCCGCCACAGCACCTGGCTATATTTTGTTACAGTTTGGCCGGGACCAAGTTTGACCTGCCACCTTGGTATATGGGGCCGGCCCCTACTCACTGAGCCACAGGTGCCACCCAGACCAGACCATTTTTAACCTCTCTGGTAAAAGACCTTGTAAACACTGATTTGTCCTTTTGAAATGGACCAGCTACTCCTTTATAGGACAAATTTTCTAAATGGTATTGCATAGGAAGGAAAAGTTCTCTCTGTAGGGGTGGTTTCCTAAGCACTTCATCTGTCCATTTTAGAACTGACAGGTATGATCAGATTTCCAGGTGGTCAGCAATAGTGAGAACTTTGGCTCTCAAGGAATGTGTTCTTTGGGCTCAGACTGTTGAAGACTCCTGCTTTCACACCCAGAGCTTCTGACCAGTTCTTTTCCCTTCTAGAAATGACGCTCCTCTCCTCCCAGTCTTCATCATTGGTGGCCTCTCCTGGGTCTGTGTCCACTGAAAACCCAGAGCAGAGGATGCTGGAGAAGAGAGCCAAGGTGGTAGAAGAACTTCTTCAGACAGAAAGAGACTACATCCGGGATCTGGAAATGTGTATCGAGCGGATCATGGTACCCCTGCAGCAGGCACAGGTGGGAGCTGTGGGAGAATCAGTGAGCTTGACTTGGAATGTGGTCCTCTAAGTAGGAAGGAAGCACTAGGCTATGTGAGCTTTCACCACAGAGATAAATTGCGATTGAAATTAGGGCTGTGGCTGCTCTTAACCAAGAGCCCCATTATATGTGTGTTATCTGCTTAAACCTTTAGCATCCTATCACCTGTCAAGTCTCCTATTAACCTACCAGACTTAATACAGTAACCCTGGGACATCTTCTGTTTTTAGGGCTCTAAAGACAGTTCCAGGGAGTCTGAATCATGGCTCTGCTGGGAAGACCCTGTGATAATATGACAAAGTCTCAGGGTAAGGGTTCTCTGACTCTCTTATCTGATCAGACCCTTACATCTATGTGGGCTAGGGTCTTTTCTAGATGCTGTATAAGGAAAGGGGAACATCTCCCACAGAGTTACTTGACCACCTAGGCTGGGCTTGGGTTTGTGCTCTCAAAGCCTTCATTCCCAAGAACTTCTGTGGCCAGTGCCTTCAGATGGGTGCTGGTAACAGTTTGTAGCCCAGGTTGTTTATAGGCCAAATTGGTTGGTTCCACAGTCACTTTACTAAGATGCTGGTCAGGAGAGCAGAGAATACTTGAAGGACAAAGGGTGACACTAAGGATAATGTTAGAGGTTTCTATTCTAGAAACTTTGTCAAACTGAGTGAAGAGAATGATCTTGAGCAATTTTTGTACAGTCCTTGAAGAGATATTCCCAATATGCATGATGTGCTGTTGATTTCATTTCCATGTGTTTTTATGTTTTGTTTCCCTTTCTCAGGTACCAAACATTGACTTTGAGGGACTTTTTGGAAATATGCAGATGGTGATTAAAGTTTCAAAGCAATTATTGGCTGCTCTGGAAATCAGCGCTACTGTAGGTATGAGCCCTTGCCATTGTTTAAGCAGCAGCTTTTTAAAAAACTTCATAGGTTGGGTGAGGGGACAGGGAGCTACCGAGTGTTACGCCAAGAAAATGCAATGTTACTTAAAGGTTATGTGACCCTCTGTTTCTTGTATCTCAGACTGCTTTGAAATATAGGATGCTAGCAATAGTATGTTTTTCAGACTGATGGTGGCAGCCCATTACTGGTCATGAAATCAATTTAGTGGTTCCCACCCAGTACATACATATTTTTCAAAATTTATTTGCATTCCACATATGTGCATACCAAGTCATGATTTAAAATTTATTGTATTTATTGATGTGGGAAATTGTCAAGAATGCTTTTAAAACATTCATAATAAAAAAAAAAATCAGGTTAAAAAAATAAACATCCATTCATCTAGTTCTTATACACAAGGAAACTTGTTATCCATTGCTGAGTAACCAGTTACACTAACTTAGCAGCTTAAAATGTTAAACATGTTTCACCTCCCAGAGTCTTGTTTTTTTTTGTTTTTTTTTGTTTTTTTTTGTCAGGAATCTGAAAGTGCCTTAGTAGGGTGGTTCTGGCTCAGGGTCTCTTGTGAGGCTGGAGTCAAGTTGTTGGCCTAGGTTCAGTGATCCACTTCCTAGAAAGCTCTTCAGGCCTCAGTTCCTAAGCCTCTCCATGGACCCTCCTCATGACATGAGTCACTCAGGGTGAGTGGCCTGAGACAGGAGCTCAGAAATGATGTAGCAACATTTTTGCTATATTCTACTGGTCATAGAGGCCAGCCCTGGCGGGGACAGCCTACCATTTGACTATTTCATTGGAGTCATAGTTACAAGATGCTACCATAGTTCCAGCCATCCCACTACACCTGATGACATCCAGTCAAAGGAAAAAGTGGCCCCAGTGTTATCTATCATAGATAGATAGCCAAGATAGATACTAATAGGTCACATAGCCTAAATTGATGGCTGGAGGAGGAATAGGGCTGTGATATTGGTTGAGACTGGGCAGAATGTAGCTGACTTACCGGGGAAAGAATGGATAGAGAAACAAAACCAGCGTTCTCCCCTCCTGTGGGAAGGGGTAGATGGCTGAAAATACTGAGGGGTTGTCAGCATAGTTGATGTTTTTTGAGCAATTATCATACTCTACACACACTCTCTAGATATGCCAAGCCGGGTCTCACTTGTTTCCTACAACTCTGAGGTTTAGGCACCCTTAATCTTACTTTGCAGTTGACATAACAAATTTAGAAGGTAATTTGCCCACGGTCTCGTAACTAGTAACTGATGGGACTGCATTCAAACTCGGGTCTTTCCGTCATCCAGGCACACACCATTAGCCTCTATACAGAATAGAGCTGTGGATCTCACACTTTCTAGAATGGTTAGAGAAACTGAAGCCTGGGGTCCTTGCTCTTGGTCTGTCTAGAGCAGGGGTCCTCAAACTGCAGCCCGCAGGCCACATGAGGCGATGTGAATTGTATTTGTTCCCGTTTTGTTTTTTACTTTAAAATAAGTATGTGCAATGTACATAGGAATCTGTTCATAGTTTTCTTTAAAACTATAGTCTGGCCCTCCAACGGTCTGAGGGCCAATGAATTGGCCCCCTGTTTAAAAAGTTTGAGGACGCCTGGTCTAGAGAGTACACACTGAGCTGAGCAGAAAGAAGTCACGATGATCCAGAGTTTTAGTATGATAAAGTATAAAAGCCAACTTACAAGATTTATAAGCCATTCAAAATAAGTATCTTTAGGTCTTTTTTTTTTTTTTTTTTTTTTTACATATACATGTATTTATTAGATTTCTACTTTTTGCCTTCACAAAATTAAAAAGGCTTAAAATTTAATAACAATAACAATGTTTAAGATAAGGACTAAGATGACTCCATACTAAACCTCAGAGTCGAAGCATTCTATAATAGATATACTCTTATTTGACAATGTGAATGTTACTTTCTTTGCATTATTATTATTATTGCTTAACATTTTGATGCAGCAATTGTCTGCTTTCTTTTCTGAATGTATTCATCTTCATTTGTTCTTTACAGGGTTTTTGTTTCTAGTCCTTATCTTAAACAGTCTTTAAAACAAACAAAAAAAGAGTCTCACTTTGTCACCCTCAGTGGAGTGCTGTGGTGTCACAGCTCGCAGCAACCTCCAGCTCCTGGGCTTAGGCCATTCTCTTTCCTCAGCCTCCCAAGTAGCTGGGACTACAGCCACCCACCACAAGGCCCAGCTATTTTTGCTGTCGCAATTTGGTTAGGGCTGGGTTTGAACCTGCCACCTTTGGTATATGGAGCCAGCACCCTACTCACTGAGCCACAGACGCCACACAGTCTTATTTTTTTGAATTATGAAAGACATGAGAGAAATTTGGGTGGTATCTAAAAGGGATTAATTATTAAGCAGTTATTCATTTTTCTTCCAATTTACTTTATTACCTGTTGCGGTGTCCAGGGCTCTATATTTTCCCCTGGGCTGATTTCTTTTCAATCCAGTTCCTGTCAGTGATGAGTCTTAGATGCTGTCTGATGTTCAAGCAGTTTTTTCTCTCAGTGCTCTTAGAAAGCAGACAGTGAGAGCAGGCCAGGTACAGTCAGGAGTCAGATGAAAAAAAAAAGTATATATCTTATTAAATCACAGATTGTCTCAAAAAAAAAAAAAAAAAAAAAAAATCCCCAGGGTCTCACTTTGTTACTCCTGGTAGAGTGCTATGGCATCAAAGCTGACAGCAACCTCAAACTCTTGGGGTCTAGTGATTCTCTTGCCTCAGCCTCCCAAGTAGCTGGACTACAGGCGCCCACCACAACACCCAGCTATTTTTAGATACAGGTTCTCACTCTTGCTCAGGTAATCCACCCACCTCAATCTCCCAGAGTGCTAGGATTATAGGTGTGAGCCATCGCACCTGGCCCAGATTGGGGATTTTTTAATATTATATTTTAATGTAATGAATTTTATTTATATTCTTATTTATGTACAAAGTGAGAAACTGCTGCTATAGAGGGATCCTTCCTAAGAAGATTTCTCCTGGAGATTAGGAAGTGAGGGACAGTGCTTGCAGATGCCTCACTTGGCCTAGCTAGAAAGGGCCTGGAGGCTCTGTTTCTGGGACCAGCTTGTGTGTTCTAAAAAATAAATACATGACATAGTTCTCTAAGTTTTGTTTTACATGATAACTTTAAGCCCTTACATGGAAATTTATTAATTTGATGGATACCCTTGTTTCTTATAATAAATAGGATTTAATTGATACTATTAAAAGTTTGGCTATGTAACTTATATTTGGGCTACTGAGAAGAAAGTTACTAAGAACACTGTGTGTGTGTATTCTAAGGACCTGTGTTTCTGGATCACCGGGACGAGCTTGAGGGAACATACAAGGTTTATTGCCAGAATCACGATGAAGCCATTTCACTGCTGGAGATCTATGAGAAGGATGAGAAGATCCAGAAGCATCTTCAGGACTCTTTGGCAGATCTTAAGTAGGAGTTTTGAACACTTTATTTCTATCATAACTCCTTAGTTCTGTCCTTTAGAAGACACTCTGTGTGAATGTTTGGACTTTGTATCTATCTACCTTATTTTATTTTTTTGAGACAGAATCTCAAGCTTTGGCCCTGGGTAGAGTGCTATGGCATCACAGCTCACAGCCACCTCCAACTCCTGGGGATAATCCATTTCTTTAACCTGAGGTCATAGCCTATAAGTGACAGACACTAGCCTCGGCCTCCCAAGTAGCTGGAACTACAGGCGCCTGCCACAACTCCTGGCTTTTTTTTGGTTGTAGTTGTCCTTGTTGTTTGGCAGGCCCAGGCTGGATTTGAACCCACCAGCTCTGGTGTATGTGGCTGGTGCCTTAGCCACTTGAGCTACAGGTGCTGAGCCTATCTACCCTATTTTTTTTTTTTTTTTATTTATTTTTGCAGTTTTTGGCCAGGACTGGGTTTTGAACCCACCACTCCAGCATAAGGAGCTGGCACCCTACTCCTTTGAGCCCCAAGTGCCGCTCCTTTACCTTATTTTAAACGTCCATTAGACATGTCCTATTATGTAACTTGTCCTATTCCCATTATGCAACATGGAAATCTTAAGTGTTTCCTGCTTGTACTTTTGTCTATTTAAACCACTTTTATTTATGCAAATTATTAATTTAGCATTTTCAGGTAAACAGCAGCCAAGAAGATAGCTTAGTCCAATTGAACAAGACCAAAGACCAAATTATTCTTGACGTCAGGTGTTATTCTCCTGGACTTAGGGAAGCAAGTTCTAAAGATTTAATATATGGATAAGTACTACTTTTTTTAGTAGGCTAGACATGCTGCCATTGATGTAATCTCCATTTTATCACATGTGATTTTTGTGTGCCTAATAGGTATGTTCTGAGAAGAATGTGAAAATCAGCGTCATGTCACTAATAAGCTGTCTCTTTTCTTTTCATGCCACTGCCATACAGAACCCTGTACAATGAATGGTAAGTTCCGTCACTGGTTGATACAAGAGCTCATTTCTTTAGTGGATTTTTCCTCACCCTTAAAAGACTGGCTTTATTTTCTTCCTTTGTAGATAAACCTAGAAGTAGATTCACCTTGCTGTATTTTTTATAGCACTTAGCACACCAAATGACACTTTGTTTATTGCCTGACTTCTCCTACTGAGTCACTATTAAATCCCCAGCACCTAGAATAGATAGTGCCTGGCGTTTATTAGATGCCTAGGAAATATTTGTTAAATGAAGAAAGGAAAAAGAACAGCTATATTTAGGAATAACAGATACTACCCACAGGCACTGTCTTATTGGTAGCTAACTAGTCTTTCTTTGCTTTTATAGGGGATGCACAAATTATATTAACCTGGGCTCCTTCCTCATCAAACCAGTTCAGAGAATAATGCGTTACCCACTGTTACTGATGGAGTTGTTGAATTCCACTCCCGAATCTCACCCAGATAAAGTGCCTTTAACCAATGCAGTTCTAGCGGCCAAAGAAATCAATGTTAACATTAATGAATATAAAAGGCGAAAGGATCTGGGTAAGTAAAGCATAATTGGTGAAAAGGAGGTGTGCTCTTTGAAAACGCTTTCTCCCTAATTGAGAATTAATTAGGCCAGGTATAGTGGGTCACACTTGTAATCCCAGCACTTTGGGAGGTGGAGGCAGAAGGGTCACTTGAGCCCAGGAGTTTGAGACTAATCTGTGCAACATAGCAACACCCTATCATCCTAGCTTCTCAGGAGGCTGAGGCAGGAAGACCAGTTAAGCCCCGGAATTTGAAGTTGCAGTGAGTGGTGATTATACCAGTGTGCTCCAACTTGGGTGACAGTGCGAGACCCTGTCTAAAAGAAATTTTAAAAAATAAATAAAAGAATTACTTTCCCAGAGTTGGATAAGATGGTAGGTATAATAGGGTTGAGAAGAAGAAATGGTAGTAGAATTGGGGGGAACTGATTTTTTTTTTTAAGGACAAAAATAATAACAGAAGCACACTGGAATGTTAGAAATAAGGCATCTATGATAAAGCTGGCAGCAATAAGGCCTTTCCCAAGAGATATGAAGACAGACTTGAGAATGTTTGATCAGAAGAGTTCTTCAAGCTTAGAAGGTCCCCTCAAGTCAGGGAAGGCATTCCTTTTCAGTCCTTGCTTAGATTGCTTTTCTCACAGGGCTTATTGAATGTCTCGTAGCTTCCACTACAGGTGGGACTATTTGTGTTTTTAGAAAACCCACTCTGTCTCCCTGGGTCCCAGCATTCCTGCCTGTGCCCGGAGGCCTGGCCCTCCAACCCTGTCTAGTCCATACACCCTTCCTCTACAGGACAGAAGGAACGGAACCTCTCCCCCCTCAATAAGCACATCTCTTTTCAGGGCCCTAATTTGAGCACTCAATGAGTACAACCTGGTGGTGGTTCTAAACAGATTTAGTCGTATTCTCAGTCTATAATATAGGATAACCTTTTTGTCTTTCTATCCTTTCAACATTTTAATGTTATCTAAAATCATTCTCTGCCTTTTAGTTGAATCATGTACCCACATAGTAGTATGGGAGGGCTCTGAAATCTCTGGCCATCCAGCCCTTTCCATTGGTTCATATCTCCTACATGTGCTATCGTTGCCAGATTCTACAACAAGGGGGGGTTAATGCCACCCAGGCTTCTGCTTGCTACCTCTCATCTGTTAGACTTGCTCTGTAGAAAAGTCTAAAAGTAGACATGAAAGTTAATCAGATGCCTCTATATAGCATTTTACTGTGAGGCCATTGGACATAAGTATGTCATTTCTGTATGAGGCCTTCTCTGATGGTCTTATAAGGCAACTACTGCTTCTGCCTCTTATTGAAGAGGAAAATGAGGCTGAAGAAGAAGTAAAATGACTTATGTATGGCCATACCTCGATGAAGTGGCAGACTCAGGCTCTGGACTCAGAGGTCCTTGACACTAAATCTTAGGTTTTTCTCCCCTCACCCCTCTGCCACCTTCCCTCCTGCTGCTGCCCACGTGTCATATTTGTCCAAAATGATTATTTGGATTAATGTTTTGTCTGCTCAGTTGTAAGCTCATGGAAGATGAGGCCAGCTTCATTTTGGTCCTGTTTCATGCTCACCTTATATTAGATCCGTGCTTAGGAAAGTGGTTTTTTGACTCATTTCCTAGTCCTCAAGTACCGTAAGGGTGATGAAGATAGCCTTATGGAGAAAATTTCCAAACTGAACATCCACTCCATCATCAAGAAATCCAACCGAGTTAGCAGTCACTTGAAGCACCTCACTGGCTTTGCTCCTCAGGTGAGATCTCAGCACTTAAAGGCTCAGCATGTGTGTGACAGCTTTTCAGGGCTCCCAGAAGCAGGGCTTTTCAGGGCTCCCAGAAGCAGCCTGGCATCCATGGGCATGGTTCCCTCCAGGCCGCCTCGGGTTTTGCTGGCTGGTGGAAACAAGGTGTAACTCCACCCCCAACCCTGCATTTGGGCCTTGGTGAGCTGCTTACAAGGTGTACAAATCACGCCTGTAATCCTAGCAATCTGGGAGGATGAGGGCGGTGGATCCCTTGAGCTCAGGAGTTCAAGACTAGCTAGAGCAAAAGCAAGACCCTGTCTCTACTAAAAATAGAAAAATTAGTCCAGCATCATGGTAGGCACCTATAGTCTCAGCTACGCAGGAGACTGGGGCAAGAGGATCATTTGAGCCCAAGAGTTTGAGGTTGCTGTGAGATGCCATAGCACTCTGCCCTGGGCAAGAGTGATACTCTTTATCAAAAAAAAAAAAAAAAAAAAGGAAAGCTACTTTTGGCAATAAGATGGATTGAGGAGGAGTCCATATTTGTTAAGAGCACTTGTTTATTTTGAACAGATAAAAGATGAAGCATTTGAAGAAACAGAAAAGAACTTTCGAATGCAAGAAAGATTGATTAAGTCTTTTATCCGAGACCTGTCTCTCTACCTCCAGCATATCCGGGTGAGAATCAACGTTGCCCTTGTTAGTCATTACGGTGTGATTCTCTCCCCTGTCCTGTTCATCCTTTGTGTTATGAATGAGTGCTGAGTGAAGCTACCACACACTCTTTATTGGGATTCCTATGGGTTATTTAAAAATCAAACAACAGGTAGAAGATTCATGCTGTTACATTAAAGGGGCCCAGCTGTTTCCTTCCGCCTCTCAATCTTTATCACCCTTTTCCCCAAGACACACCTTTTAAGTTTCATCTACCTAGTTATTTAAAAAGTATTTGTTGGGCAGCGCCTGTGGCTCAGTGGGTAGGGTGCCAGCTCCATATACTGAGGGTAGAGGGTTTGAACCCGGCCCCACGGCAACCAAAAAAATAGCCAAGTGTTGTGATGGGTGCCTATAGTCCCAGCTACTCAGGAGGCTAAGGCAGGAGAATTGCCTAAGCCCAGGAGTTGGAGGTTGCTGTGAGCTATGATGCCACAGCACTCTACCAAGGGTAATAAAGTGCAACTCTGTCTCTAAAAAAAATAATAATAATAAAAAGTACTTGTTACAGTTATCAAAACTAGTTTGAAGACTTGAGTATTGAATATAGCTGGAAACAAAGTAACACCGGACAGTAGATGAGAGAGAGATCACCCTAGTGGAAGGGAGCTTTCTGATCTCGTTAGTGCCCTAATTATTAAGTTGCTATACAGAAGGCCTCTGAAGCTGTTAGAACCATGGATAGCTTTGGAGAATTGGAGAAGCCACAGAGCTGAGGTGAGCCTGGACTTTTTCTTGCCTCAAGCAGTGCTTTTTTCATAACATCAGAACCAGGACTAGAATCTTTTCTATTCTTATTATTGATTTTATTGATTTTATAGAATGGTGTAAGTAGGTGCTGTTCTCATCCCTTACACATGAAAATTTGATCTTGTAAAGTAAATAACTTTGTTTTTTTAAAAAACAAATTGTTTTTAGCTAAAATGGTACAAACTGTAATAGACATCAAAGGATTAGTTTAAAAAAGTAAAAATAATCCTTCCTCCCACCCTGTTACTCAGGTGTCTTAGAGAGACAGTCACCTTTCATCCAATTCTTCTCTCCTGTCAGAGACAGCCCATGGGAGGGTGGAGGCTGTAGGGATATACTGGTGCTTTGGGCTTCATACTTAATAGCATTTTAGAAGTAATTTCAGCGACACCTGTGGCTCAAGGAGTAGGGCGCTGGTGGGTTCAGACCTGGCCCTGGCCAAAAAAAAATAAAAATAATAAAAAATAAAAATTTTTTTTTAAAAAAAATGGAGTAATTCCATAGCTACACACAGAGCTTCCTTTTTTTTTTTACAGCTGCATAGTATTTGATGATGGGGAGGTGCCATGATAGATTTAACTAGCCCTCTACTGGTAGACATTAAAATTGCAGTTGCAGAAAATAAGTGGCACGAGGAACATCCTTGTAGATACATCATTTTCTGATCTGCGTGAGTATATCTAAAGGCCAGAGTATTGCTAACTCAAATCATACAGAGTACAAGAAGCTATTGTTAAATTTCATAGATGTTGTAAACCTAAAAGGTCCCACCAGCAATGATGCCTCCCTACTGTACATTTATCAAAACACTTTGTCTAAAAAATAAGCTTAAAAAATTTCAGTATAGTTTAAATTTGCATTTCTTGTAAGTTGGCAATTTTTTCCTGTTTAAGTCACTTTTTCCATGATTACATATTTTGGTGTACTTACAGAACTGTTAATTGTTTCCTTACTAATTTTTAGGACCACGATATTTTGAAGGAAATTGTCCTTGGTCTAAGATGACAGTTTGCAAATATTTAATGTTTCCTTCAAGTTTGTTGACTTCTACATTTGCTTACAGTGATTTATCCATGTCAAAAAGGTTTATCTTTGTATTGTTGAACCTTCTTTTTATGGCTTTGTAGTTTTGTATGATCTGTAGAAAAGGCCTTTCCTATTCCAAGATTTTAAAAACCTGCTATATTATTATATTTTTATTTTTAGGATTTAAATCATTGCTCTCACTGGAATTTACTTTAGTGCTTGAGGTAGGGATCCAATATTTTTTTCCCAGCTGGTTATCCAGTTGTCTATTGAGTAATCCCCACTGACTTGAAATGTTCCCTATGCTTCTTTTAAATAGCATACTTTCTCCTTTAGTGTTTTAAAAGTGTAATTAGATAAAAATTAGGGTTATCACACTTTTTGGGAACACGTTGGTTTAAAGTGAGAGGTTTAACAAAAACAATATTGGGACATGAACCGGGTGCATTTGTAGCCCACCTACTAAGGAGACAGAGGCAGGAGGATCACCTGAGCCCAGGCGGTCAAGGCCAGCCTGGGCAACACAGCAAGACACCATTTCTAAAACCAAATAAAAATTGCATTATTGGAGGAACTACCAAGTATTGTCCTTTGTCTTGCCACTTCTTAAGACTTTCCCCTCCAGTCCCTCTAATTCCAGTGCTCCTCTGTTGCCTGTTTTCTACCAGTGTTTGTAAATGTATAGCAAGTATATACCTGAGCCCCCAACCGTTTATAAGGCAGTGACACGTAGCATTTTAAGGTAAGACGTATGTAATATTCAGCCCTTTAATAGATGGGTCATTTTGCTTCTGACTGCTGACATTAAAAATTAAGAGAAAACGTTGAACAGTTTCACTACTGACATAAAATGAAAAGCCCTGCCCAATAATACAAGTTAGATAGATTGACTAGCAGAGACAGTGCCAGCAAGGTCATAAGCTGAGGGACATTGTATTATTTGGTCTCTACATTGGCATAGGGGCTATTTGGGGACTTTACGACATTCATTTAAAATAAATTAAGAGGCTGAGTGCAGTGGCTCATACCTGTAATCCTAACACTAGAAGGCCAAGACAGGTGGATGGCTTCAGCTCAGGAGTTCGAGACCAGCCTGAGCAAGAGTGAGACTCCATCTCTACAACTAGTCTGGCATTGTGGCAGTTGCCTATGGTCCCAGTTACTTGGGAGGCTGATGCAAGAGAATTGCTTAAAGCCAAGAGTTAGAGGTTGCTGTGAGCTGTGATGCCATGGCACTCTACTGAGGGCAACAAAGTGAGACTCTGCCTTAAAAGAAAACAGAAAAAAAACTTAACCCCATACATGGTTGCCAAAAAAAAAAGGTGGGGAGAATTAATAGGACATCATGTTTCACATTAGGTTGCTCACTTGAAGGGAAATTACAAACATTCTCCACTCTCTGACAAAGCACTGGCTTTAATGAAGATATCAGGCTTAAGGATACAGGTCTAAAATTGTTCTAGAAATATATGAATGCAGTATTTAGTCTATTTAGAATTCATGTGTTAATATCAAAGTAACGGATGTTCCCTAAACTTAAACTTAAAAAGGCAAAAGCCTGGTAGTGTGTGAGGTAGCCAGAGAAGATCCCAAGAAGTCAGGTTGGGGTTCAAACTGTCAAGGTCAGTCAGGAGGGGCTGACCATGTGGTGGGTCACTCACATGTTCAGCAAAAACAGAGCAAGAGCCCTTGGGGAGTGCCAGAGTCAGGTGGCTGATGAAGGTTGAGATTCTTGGAGGGTGGCAGGCCATTGTCTGAGAAGGTGACGGCCTGAGCCAAGACGTGAACAGGGACAGGTAATTGGTCATTGACATAATCCTGCAGGAATCATCATGGTTCTAATTTGATTGTGACTCTTTGGTGAATTAAGAACCCCTCATGTTAGGGACACATAATACAGTTACATAGATTGCTACGGTTAGTCAGATGCTAAAGAAAAGGTAAGAGCCCTCACCAGTTTTTCTGTAACTTAAAGTCATGGACTTTTCTGTGTCCCATAAAGAATAGTTTACAAGAGGATGCTTATTTCAAAGCTAAAATATGGTACCGGTAAGAAAATTTTGAATTATGGAACCCTTTGTCCCAGACCACTGTCCAGGATGAATGATGAGGCTAGAAAGTTCTGCTTATTCTTATTCACGTCTGTTCTAATTGGCTCCAGGAGTCGGCGTGTGTGAAAGTGGTGGCTGCCGTGAGTATGTGGGACGTGTGCATGGAGAGGGGACATCGAGACCTGGAGCAATTTGAGAAGGTGCATCGCTACATCAGTGACCAGCTCTTCACAAATTTTGTAAGTGACTTTTTCTTCAAAGGCAGGCCTCCTTCTTGAAGTCATCTCAAATGCCAGCTCGTGCAGAAGTCAGTGCCATAAAGACATGCCCTCTGCGTTTGTTGTATTTGTATCAGGACTCAATACTTAGAGCATATCCAATCTTTTAATTAAACTTTTTTTTTAATGTTTTTAGAGTTTCACTCTGCTGTGGCATCAGCTCACAGAAACCTCAAACTCTGTGGCTCAAGCGATCCTCTTGCCTCAGCCACCTGAATAGCTGGGACTACAGGTGCCCGCCACAACACCCAGCTAGTTTTTTTAGGGACGGAGTCTGGCGCTTGGTCAGGCTGGTCTCGAACTCCTGAGCTGATGCAATCCACCCATCTCAGCCTCTCAGAGTACTAAGGTTATAGGTGTAAGCAACTGAGCCTGGCCTCGGGCTACCGTATATACTCGAGCATATATGGTCGTTTTTCTTTTTTTAGTAGAGACAGGTCTCTTGCTCGGGCTCGTCTTGAACTCCTGAGCTCAAGGGATGCACCTGCCTCAGGCCTTCCAGAGTGCTAAGATTACTAAGGTGTGAACCACCAGCAGTGGCCTCAAACTTTTAAAGAGACAGGAGGACCTATACGTATTGAGATAGATTTTTTTGTATGCAAAGAACAAAGGAAAACTGGGAAATTTAAGCTAGTGTCACTATTGATGACTCTGATCAAAAGCAAAGCAAATATAGGAGTAATAATTCAAAAAGGAATATTTAGGAATGTAGTTAAGATGTTACCAAATAGATCTTTGAGATGGTACAAACTACAGAGACAGTATTAAAGGTCAAATTGCTTGGGAAGTTCTAGATAGATAATATGTTTGGTTGTTTAATCACTAGTTGAAAGAAATGGGCAGGATTTGGCAATTTCTTAGAGATTTCTGGATGACTTGAGGCTGAAGACATGCATACTTTGGGAGCTTATAGACGTTCTAACAGTAAATTCAGATACTTATTTATATTCTTTGTATGTTCAATATCCTACCTCAATATCTCTCCCTATAAAAGAATCAAAGAGAAAATTCAGCCAGACATGGTGGCTCACACCTGTAATCCTAGCACTTTGGGTGGCCAAGTCAGAAGGATTACTTGAGGCCTGAAGTTTGAGACCAGCCCGACCAAAAAATTGAAACCCTGTCTTTACAAAAAATAAGGGAAATTAGTGGGGTATGGTGGTATATGCCTATAGTCTCAGCTATTCAGGAGGGTAAGGCAGGAGGATTACTGGAGCCCAAGAGTTCAAGGCTATAATGAGCTATCACTCGACTACACTCCAACCTGGGTAACAGACCGAGACTCTGTTCAAAAGAAGACCAAGATTTTTGAAAAGTGAAAGTAGATATTACCAAGTTACCATTAGAAAAGCTTTTATAGGGTCGGTGCCCATAGCACAGTAGTTATAGCCCCAGCCACATACACTGAGGGTGGTGGGTTCAAACCCGGCCTGAGCCAGCTAGACAACAAGGACAGCTACAACAAAAAATAGATGGGTGTTCTGGTGGGTGCCTATAGTCCCAGCTACTTGGAAGGCTGAGGCAAGGAAATTGCTTAAGCCCAAGAGTTTGAGGTTGCTGTGAACTGTGATGCCATGGCACTCGACGAAGGACGACACGATGAGACTCTGTCTCAAAAAAGAAAAGAAAGAAAAAGCTTTTATAGATGTATGCAAGTTACTGTACTCCAGATTAATGTAACTATATCTGGTATTAAATTCAACCTGTATAATTACATATAACTTGTTACCAGACAGTCTGTCAAGTCCTGTTTATAATGAGTACATCATATGAATGTGCATTTTAGCATTTATCAACCAAGGGGTTAAGCTGGGATTAACATTTTGCAAGCTCTGCTATGTGGGAATTGTTGGATGAAGTATCAATGGGAAAGTTTTGTCCAGTCTGCTTCTGGCTCAGATCACCATCATGGGAACGCACAGGTTTAGCTTGTACACTAGTGGCAAAGCAGCTGGTACAAGACACAGTGAAATCAGCCTCAAGAGTGTTTGGTCGCAGATAGGAGATGCCTAGCAACATGCCTTTCTCATCCCTACAGAAGGAGAGGACAGAGCGGCTTGTCATCTCGCCCTTAAATCAGCTACTCAGCATGTTTACTGGGCCCCACAAGCTAGTTCAGAAACGCTTCGACAAACTCCTGGACTTCTACAACTGCACAGAACGGGCAGAGAAGTTAAAGGACAAGAAAACCCTGGAGGAACTGCAGTCTGCCCGGAACAACTACGAGGCCCTGAACGCGCAGCTGCTGGACGAGCTGCCCAAATTCCACCAGTACGCCCAGGGCCTCTTCACCAGCTGTGTCCACGGCTACGCCGAGGCCCACTGTGACTTCGTGCACCAGGCTCTGGAGCAGCTGAAGCCACTGCTTTCAGTGAGTGCCTATTCCTTCTGGGGAAAGTCACCTCTGAAGCTCTCCTGGTATTTTTCTGGGAATACGTAGTGGTGATATTTGAGAAATCATCCAAACTAGGTATATTAAATGTGTCCTTAGGACAAGCCCGCCAGGAATTCTTGATCCCTTGATGGTGCCAGGAAACCTCTGGCTTTTGAAACATCTCTTTCCCTCTTGAGCACGTCCCAGATGAGCCAGCCAACTTGGCCTGCAGGCAGTGCCCCAGGAGCTCTGCCTACTGGGTAGATAGCTCAGAGAGTGAACTGCCCCTGAACTTTAGCTTCCAGGTGGTTCTGAGGAGACTTTTCTCAGGCCTGGGATCTTTTATCAGTGTTCTTGTCTTTCCCCATGGACTCCAGTTACTTAAAGAGGCCGGCAGGGAGGGCAACCTTATCGCCATCTTCCACGAAGAGCACAGCAGAGTGCTACAGCAGCTCCAGGTTTTCACCTTCTTCCCAGAGGCCCTTCCAGCAACCAGAAAGCCATTTGAGAGGAGAACCGTCGACCGCCAGTCTGCTCGAAAGCTACTACTAGGCTTGGTGAGTAGGGAATTACAGGGGGGTAATACAGCCAGGTGGCTAAGAGGGGGCACCCTGGAGCTAGACCCCTGGGCTCAGAGCCCACTACTGACACTGTCGGTCCTTGAACAAGTGGCTTACGTCTGTGCCTTGGTCTTTGCATCATTTGAACCTATATCATATGGTTATTATGAGGGTTATGTGAATTAATATATAAAAGGCACTTAGTAATCACCTGGCAAGGAGTAAGCACTGTGTAAGTAATCTATGTTATATCAACATTGATGACCTGGCTGTCTCTATAGGAGTTTAAATGTCTCATAATAAATGGGAAATAAAGTTTGCATTCTCAGCCATCGTGGGCTTATTCATGTCATTTACTGAGCCTCACTGATGTGCCTACTGGTACGTGATGGTGATCACCTATAGTTTTCTTATATTTGATGTGTAGTTCAAGCTGCTCTCTGAAAAGTTGTTTTTGTTTTTTTTTTTGTTTTTTTTTTTTTGAGAAAGTCTCACTTTGTTACCCTCAATAGAGTGTCTGGCATCATAGCTCACAGCAACCTCAGACTCTTGGGCTTAAGCAATTCTCTTGCCTCAGCCTCCCAAGTAGCTGGGACTACAGGTGTCTGCCACAATGCTCGGCTATTTTTTTTGGAGACAAGCTTTCGCTCTGGCTCAGGCTGGTCTCGAGCCTGTGAGCTCAGGCAGTCCACCCATCTCGGCTTCCCAGAGTGCTAGGATTAGAGACATAAGCCACCATGCCCGCCCTTGAAAAGTTTGTTTCTTGGGGTTTGTTTTTTTTTTTTTTTGAGACAGGGTCTCATTCTGTCACCCTTGGTAGAATGCTATGGTGTCATAGCTTACAGCAACCTCAAACTCCTGACCTCAAGTGATCCTCCTCCCTCAGCCTTGCTAGTAGCTGGGACTACAGGTGCCTGCCCCAGTGCCTGGCTAGTCTTTCAGAGAAGGAATCTTGCTCAGGCTGATCTCAAACCTCTGAGTTCAAGTGATCTACCCACTTTGGGCTCCCAGAGTGCTAGGATTATAGGCATGAGCTATCATGCCCGGCCTTCTGAAAAGTATTCTTGGATCTTAGCTCTCCTCCCCCAAGTTAAAGGAGTAAGTAAAGTGTTATTAATACATTAATTAGTTAGTGATGGGAACTGACATTAAGGGTATATTAGTTTTGTTAGGCCTTTCTGTTTTTGATCATGTACTAGAAAAAAAGCAATAGAGCCAAAGACTTAATGGCTAACCGCTTTTTTACCGGGATATATATCTATATCTATAGCTATATAAATATATATATATATATATATATTTTTTTTTTTTTTTATTCAGTTTTTTTTTTTTTTTTTTTTTTACATAGACAGAGTATCACTTTGTAACCCTCGGTAGAGTACCATGGTGTCACAGCAACCTCCAGTTCTTGGGCTTAGGTGATTCTCTTGCCTCAGCCTCCCAAGTAGCTAGGACTACAGGCACCCACCACAATGCCTGGCTATTTTTTATTGCAGTTTGGCCAGGGCCAGGTTCAAACACGCCACCCTCAGTATATGGGGCGAGAGCCCTACTCACTGAGCCACAGGAGCCACCCTTTTTTTTTTTTTTTTTTTTGAGAGAGTCTTACTATGTCATCCTCAGTAGATGCTGTGGCATCACAGACTCACAGCAACCTCAAACTCTTGGGCTTACGGGATTCTCTTGCTTCAGCCTCCCAAGTAGCTGGGACTGCAGGTACCGGCTATAACACCCAACTGTTTTTTTTATTGTAGTTGTTGTTCAGCGGGTCTGGGTCAAGTTTAAAACCCACCAGCCCCTGTGTATGTGGCTGGAGCCCTAACCTCTCAGCTGTGGGTACTGAGCCTGGATGTACATTCTTTTTGAACTCAATTCTTTAATATTTTACAAATTAGGGTACGGTATACCAGATTATATGGGCTCATAACCTAGAAGAATGCTAATGCCTTTGCTTATATTTTTGCCCATAAAATCACTTAGATATTTATGTTACCTTTTTTTTCTTCCTTTTTTATAGATGGGTCAAGAGAAAAATATCTCAGTTGTTTAGGTTAATCTAGAAAAATATAAGACCAACCTTGTAATATTAGCTGTTTTAATTTTTAGGTGGTATTTTATTTTTTATCACAAGATAACAGATGTAAAACTGTGTTAAATTTTGTTATAGCTACAAACACCAAAGCACTGCCTAAGAGATCATGATTTCTACCTAGCCACACGGGCTAGGAATCATCTAATGGGGGTGGCGAGTAGCTAATTGTCACTGCCTTGTTTGTGAGGCTCTGGCTGCACATGGGATTAGATACCCCTGGGATAGTTGCCAGGGTCAGCTTTTAGTTGGTGGCCTCTCTCCTGTTTCCTTTCAGCCAAGTTACATGCTACAGTCAGAAGAACGCCGGGCCTCCCTGCTGGCAAGATATCCCCCTGAAAAACTCTTCCAAGCAGAGCGGAACTTCAATGCTGCTCAAGACCTGGATGTCTCACTTTTGGAAGGTGACCTGGTGGGTGTGATCAAAAAGAAGGACCCCATGGGCAGTCAGAACCGCTGGCTGATTGACAATGGAGGTAAGAATTTTAATCCTCAGGTGAATGTGGCTAAATGAAAAAAAGAAAAAAAAAGTGGTTTTGGCTATACCTGAATCCTGTCAAGCAAGAAAAAAACATGAGAGACTTTGATTAGAGGGAAAAATAATCTTAAAAGTCTTTATCTGGCAAGTGTAATGCCCAAGTTATTACTGAAACAAAACCTGTTTGGGGTTGTATTTTTGTTCTGACAAATTCCAGAGAAGATTGATCTTATAAGATCTTGCTATGTTTTATGGCTCTGACAGGCAATAAATCCTGCCTAATGGGATCCTGGTCCTTCTCAGCCTGTTCTGAGTGAGCCATAGAATTAGCTGCCCTCTCCCAATTTCTATAAATTTGTCCTGTGTGGGAATTAAATTAGGAGTGTTTCTTTCCTTTAGTTTTTGCCCCGTAACAGTTTTATCTTTATGACTACTTAGGGAATCACTTTAAAAATGTTTCACAGGGCCAGGCATGGTGGCTTGCCCCTGTAATCCTAGCATGCTGGGAGGCTGAGGTGGGTGGATTGAGCTCAGGAGTTTGAGACCAGCCTGAGCAATAGCAAGACCCCCGTCTCTAAAAATAGCCAGGCGTTGTGGTGGGTACCTCTATTCGCAGCTCTTGGGAGGTGGAGGCAAGAGGATCGCTTGAGCCCCAAATTTTGAGGTTGGAGCTATGACACCACAGCATTCTACTAATGGTGACAAAGAAAGAGTCTCACAAAAAAGACAAAATGTGAAACATTTCGTTAAGGACCCAGTAAGGAAAGGAATATAGCTCAGTTTGGGGGGGAGGAAGGGAATTTGCAAAATTTGTAGAGTACAAAGGATAATACCACTCTATAATCCTTTTTCCACAGTGCCAAAAATCTAAAAATCAAGGTTTTTTTTTTTTTTAGACCCCTTTTGCCACAACCTGGATCAAAGTAATGGGAGACTTTGCTTAAGACTTTGGCTTAAAACTGTAGCTTATCCTTGCTGGTGTGAATAGTCATATATATTTTTAAATACTGGATTATAATCTGATTCAGAGAAATTGTTCACATCATATATAAACATAGTTGATGGGTCAATTCCAACAGGAAAGGCAAACATCAGAGCTTTCCTCATTTGTCAATGATGTGAGATTTTAAGCTTGATTTTGCTTATAATTGACGTAATTAGCACATCCACAACTTTTAATATTTATCATTTCTTTTTGGTGATAACATTCAGAATCATCTCTTCTAGCTATCTTAAAATATGTAATACTGTATTATTAGCTATAGTCACCCTGTTGTATATCAGAACCCCAGAATGTACTCTTCCCAGCCAGCTGTAACTTTGACCCATTGACTGACCTCTTCCCATCCCTCCCCTCTGCTGCCTCTGATAACCACTGTCCTACTCTGCTTGTGTGAGATCAGCTGTTTCAGATTCCATATGAATGAAGTCATGCAGTATTGGTCTGCATCTGGCTTATTTCACTTAACGTCCTCCAGGTTCATCCACATTAAGGCAGATGACAGGGTTTCTGTCTGAATGGTGATATTTTGCTATAGGAACATAGAGGAGTTTGGTTGTAGGGTGCTGGCCCTGTTGGGGGTGTTCTGTTGACTACCTTCCTCAAATCCCCAAAACATCTGGCCCTGAGAGTTTTAGATAAGGTTTATGGGTCTGGACAACTGATGTCCATGTATACACCTTTTATTACTGAACATTTTAGCACTTTTATTACTGAACATTTTAGCACTTACTGAACTTTAGCACTTCTTGGTTTCTTTAAAAGCATCCTGTGGAGTTTTTCTTCTCTCCTCACTTCTGTTTACCCAGAATAAGAGGGTGATAGTGGGAAAGGAAGGGGAATGGATGGAGTGTCCCAGGGTGCTAGCAGGTGCCAGCCATTGATGGGGTCGGACATACCCTTCATAAAGTTCCTTGGGATTTTTATCTGCTCAGTCCTGAGAAGTGAAGTGGTAGTAAGAAACCCACAGTGTTAGGGTCAGTGTCAGACCCTTTGCCCTCCCCGTCTGCCCAGGAGATTCCTCCCTATTCATTTGGCTGATATTTACGGAGTGCCAGAATGGGGGGCGAGGGGGTGGGGCAGAAGAAACATCAGACATCAAGAAAGAAAGAGGGCCCTTACTGTTATGGAGGCTACTTACTCTGAGTCTATGACTTGACAGTTTTCTGAGAATTATAAAAATTATTCTGTGGATACTGTCTCAATCCCTAACATACCTAACAGTTTTAGCTGAGCGCCCTCTCCATTATCATCTTGGGCAACTTCATAATGTGAACATAAGGCTATACCTGTGCCTTCTGTATATTCTCACAAGTATAAACGGCTTCCTACGTTAGAGCGTTCTCCCTATAAGTCTCTTTGCTGTTGTTCCTATGCCTGGACATAAACTTAGTCAAATCTTCCCCTTAGCCAGGGTCTGGATGGCCTTATTCTTCACGTGCCCATTCCCAGACGTGGAGTTGTTTTTCTACTGTCTCTCAGTTGCCCGCCAGACCCCTTTGTCACACGTGTTATGAGACTAACAAGAGTGACCTGGCAGGTAGGCCCAGCTCTTCTCGTCATCTCGTAGGACAGGACGTTTGAAGCTGTTTCATCGGTTCCCTACTCCTTCCATCATTCTGCTAGGAGATCTTAATATCTCTTTCCTTTCCACAGTTACCAAAGGCTTCGTGTACAGTTCCTTCTTAAAGCCCTACAATCCTCGCCGCAGCCACTCAGACGTGTCCGTTGGCAGCCACTCCTCCACCGAGTCTGAGCATGGCAGCTCCTCCCCCAGGTTCCTGCGGCAGAACAGCAACAGCACCTTGACCTTCAACCCCAGCAGCATGGCTGTGTCTTTTACCTCGGGGCCTTGCCAGAAGCAGCCTCAAGATGCATCCTCAATAAAAGAATATGACCAAGATGCACTCAGTGCATCCTTAAACCTGGGCAATTCAGAGAGAGATCCTTCTAGATGCCCTTCAGACCCAGATGGCACATCTCAGCCTACCCCAGGGGACTCTGTAGATCCAGCCAGAGATATAAACCCACCTGCTGCCACCCTGCGGAGCTACCGAAACTCTAGACATCCAGAAATGGTTGGTTACTCCATACCAGGGCGAAATGGGCAAGGTAAAGACCTCATAAAAGAATGTGCAAGAGCAGCCCAGGCTCTAGAAGACAAAAAACAGCCAGCAAACAGTGAGCCAGAAGGCAACCAGGTGAGTGCGTCCCTCTCTGGCTCGCCACCGTGGCACAGGTGGCAGAAGGCATGTTGTAGGCAAGGCAGATGCTGGCCTGTGCGCGACCTGGGGTAGTCTGGAGATGAGTGCACAGATGATGTTATCAAGAACAAAGAAACTGCCTGCTGTGTGAGTGAGCAACTTGGCACCTTCCACAGCTGGTGCTTCACAGCTGTTCCCAGACCCTTTCTGGTTTGTCATTAGACATTTTTTTTGAGGCAGAGTCTCACTTTGTCACCCCTGGTAGAGTGCTATGGCGTCACAGCTCACAGCAACCTCAGACTCTTGGGCACAAGTGATTTTCTTGCCTCAGCCTCCAAAGTAGCTGGGACTACAGGTGCCCACCATAACCCCTGGCTATTTTTTTGTTGCAGTTGTCATTGTTTAGCTGGCACCATAACCACTGTGCTACGGGTGCCAAGCCTAGACTTTTTATGTTTTTATTAAATCATAGCTGTGTACAGTAAGGCAATCATGGGATACCATACACTGGCTGGGCTTTTTAAAATTTTATTTAGACATTGTTTAGCAGGCCCAGGCTTGGTTCGAACCTATCAGCCGCTATATGTGGCCAGCACCCCACCCATTGAGTTACAGGCACCACCTGGGCTTTTTTTTTTTTTTCCTCGAGACAGAGTCTCCCTGTCATACCTGGGTAGAGTGCTGTGGCATCATCATAGGTCACAGCAACCTCAATCTCTTGGGCTCAAGAGATCCTCTTGCCTCAGCCTCCCGAGCAGCTGCAACTACAGGCTCCCACTATAGTGCCCAGTTAGTTTTTCTGTGTGTAGAAGAGATGGACCTCACTTTTTTTTTCCTCCCTGCAGTTTCTGGCCAGGGCTGGGTTTGAACCCACCACCTCTGGCACATCCGGCCGGCACCCCACTCCTTTGAGTCACAGGCGCCGCCCCATGGGCCTCACTTTTGTTCAGACTAATCTTGAGCTCCTGAGTGCAAGTACTCTACCCACTTAGGCCTCGCAGAATGCTAGGATTATAGGCGTGAGCCACCACGCCCAGCCCTGTTTTGGTTTTCTTAAATTCATAACTTCTGTGCTGACTGAAGATTCTTTCTTCCACCCTTTAGTCAAATCTCAAAGACTGAAAAGGTGTGAATTTTGGCTTTCTTTGAATATGCCCAGGCCACTGTGGTAGTCACCAGCCATAGTAGCTATTTAAAGTTAAAATGAAGTAAGATTAAAAACTCAGTTCCTCAGGAGAACGCAACAGCCACGTGTGGGCAGGGCGATTGCAAAACACCCCCCACCACAGGGAGCCCACCACCGCATTGCTCCCCAAGGTTCCCATTTTCTGACTCCTCTTCTCTCCCTCACACAGGTCTATTTTGCTGTCTATACCTTCAAGGCCCGAAACCCAAATGAGCTGAGTGTGTCAGCCAATCAGAAACTCAAGATCCTCGAGTTTAAAGATGTTATGGGAAATACAGAGTGGTGGCTGGCTGAAGTTAACGGGAAGAAGGGCTACGTTCCATCCAATTATATCCGCAAAGCGGAATACACCTGAGCCTGTTCTGCCACCCGCCGGTCTCGCCGCCTTTGCTTCCAGTCTGCAGGGTTCGGATGGTCCCCCCAGAGGAGACTCGGGCCCCCCCTGCATCACTTCCCCACGGTGAGGTGAGGCACAGGGTGAGTCTCGCTCTCCAGGATTGGGTTGTAAACCTTGATGCTCACTAGAATTCCTAGAATCTGAGTGGACCTAAGGCTTTGCTCGTGATTTAGAGACCATGAGAAGAAAGTCCTGGGGGTCAGCCTTTGGAAGTGAGAAATTATCAGAAGACCAGTATCCTATGCACACAGGAAGCTGTGCTATAGTGTCAGGACATGTGGGTGCTGGTTGTGCCGTACTGTGTCTGGGGTGGCCCCGTGCTCCATGATCAGCTGACTGGACACTGATTTGGATGAAAAATTATGGCTCTGGGAGCTTCTGGGCTGTGCTTTTACATGTGGCAAGGAGTTTGTCAGGACTGTACTGAACGTGGTGCATCAGAGCATCCAGCACACATGTGCCCTCTGATTTCTGAGGTCCCTAAAATACTACCATCTGTAATCTTTGTTTCTTTCACTGCATTCCCAGATTGGTGATACAAAATCCAGTTGCTTTCTCCTTTTTAGGAAGTGTTAAGGATCTTTTATTGTCCTTCAGTCCTTCCTCTGAAAGTCCCGGTTCTCTTCCCTTGTTGGGTACCATCATTGACACTTTTCTGACCATCATCTCTCCTTTCTGCAGTCTGGGTGATGTCTCATAGCCCTCTCTCCCTGGACTCACTAACTGGCTGGTTTTACTGAAATAAAAGGATAAGCACTCCAGCCTTTCCATTAAAGTCTGCAATGAGCACAGGGATGTCTTTCTCCCTCATCCATCTAGTCACATCTACAGATGCAGAAAACATAAACGTTGACTTATTTAAATTAGGTGAAGCAATTCCAGTTGTCACCATAGCCTCCATGCTTCAGAGATGACATTCAAAGCCAAATAAAGTCTGAAGTGCCTGATCACCCCTGCCAGTCTCAGGAAGAGATTTCCTAACCCCTTACCCTGAGAATCTCCCCTGGAAAGGTCTATTAGAGCAGGGTTCTTATTTTTAAGATTTTCCCCAGATATTGAATTTTGTCTTTTAGAAAGGGAATTGATTATTATACAAATATAAGGTAATGACATTAGGTATTTTTCCCCTTAAAAAAGGAGTGCCCTGGAAAAGAGGGGTGGGAATTGAGAACAGCCTTTTAGTCCCTGCTCCTCCAAGTGCCTGTTTGGCCTTAAAACCCTGGTGAGTTGGGCAGACCCCATGGACTCCTTATCCACAGTGTCTTTGCTGATCGTGGTTAGAGGCAGCCGTGCAGGGGTCTCTTGTGAGAGTGTTTCTACTTAGAGATGTTTATATTTAGCTATTTTATAAATAAAAGCATTTCTAATGGCCAGGGGTGTCGTCTTCATTTCTCTCTGTGTTTCCTCAGACCACTTTGCTCTGGCTTCTGGGGAATGTCTTGACAAGTCAGTGATACCCAGATTCTGGGGTACTGGGGGAAGCTCACTGAAGAAACACGGGTCAAAATTCGTTTTGTCAAATATTTCAACAGAATTTCTGTATACCCAAAACATAGCCATGCTGCAGGTGGTTGTTTCTTACACTATAAAATTACAGAACAAAAAAGCTGGGCTCACTAAGGGAGAAGTATCTGCCCAGTGTTATAGACATGGAAACATGAGATAAGCTAGCACGGTCATTCCCCGGCCATTCAGGCAGGCTGTGGGCAGCGAAGGGAAGGGCAGGACAAGTGTCGGAGAGGGGATTGAGGACGGTAAGTGGGTGACAGAAGCCATCATCCAGTGTTGATTAGGAATAGAAAACAGTTGAGTAGGTAGCTGTGGGGAAGCAGCTTTTAGGTTGTCTAGGTGGACTCCGTTTTATGGACTAGGAAAGTATGGTCCAAAAATACTCTGCATTGAGTTTTTGAGAGATTATGAATTTACACTTGGCCTTTCAGGCTCCGAGTCTGCACCTTGTTCTGGGGCCAGACTGTCTGCCTTCCAACACACTCTGGGACCATGGTAACTTGCCCATCCTACACTGCAGTTATGCTCATCCCCAGTAGAGACAGTAGTACCATCCACCTCAGAGTTGTACACGGAGAGTGCTAGAACATGGTGTCAACCAGAGGATGGAACAGGACTTTAGCATTCATTCTCTTACAGAGACATTTTGAACTACCCACCTGCAAATATTAATACCTTCACAAGTGCTAAAGAAACCAGGTAAGAGATGATAGCACAAACCAGAACAGACACCTTGAAGGCGACAGGAAGGACAGTTTTCCATTACATCACCTCTGCCCTGACCTCAAGCAGCACAGCATAGAGAAAGAGCCACAGAATTGGACCTCAATGCCAAGTCCCCCAGTAAAACTCTGTGCTGGCAGCCCCCCAAACCCCAGACTCCAGTCCTGTCTGCAGCATACGCTGGTGGCTCACAGGGGCATGGCTGGAGACCACTGCAGACACACATGTTTTGCTCAAGCCCGCACACCTGTCCACCCTTGCTAGACATACAGTAATGGCCTTTGCATCTTTTTTGATCCTGCTGACCAGAAGTTCTGGCACCTATAATTCCTAGGTTTCCAGTTTGGGAAAAGCATAGAAGAGAGTGGGAAAGTGGTGAGTGCCAACAGACCATCTTATTGGAAAGTAGAAATTACGTATGCAAAGGGCTTAAACACGGCCTTGTGCTTGATACTGTGTGCAGTGTGAGTCAACAATTTGATCCTTCTTATGTTTGACTCTTGATTCAAATCACAGAAAAGACAAACAGTCCTGGGAGGAGAATGCCACCCAGGAGCTGGTCATTCCCAGCCAGTAGCCATCACTCCCACAACATCCCCACCCACCCCCCAGAGCGCCCACCAAATCCCGCGTCCAGCTTTGCAGATCTGGCAGGAGACTAAGGGATTCGGATTAGACCTAGGTAAGCAAAAGATCAAGACCTTGGCAAGCCGTACTCCTTGCCCATCCCAACATCTCTGTATCCAAAACACTTGAAGGACAAAACCTACTGCAGATCATTCGAGAATAGTACAGACTTTTACCTAAGATTTCACTTTTTTTAGGTCAATTTAGTTTCTTACATCGACATTTACCTCAATCACCCACCAACACCATACCCGAACAAAGGCCTACTGGCCAAGCCATGCAAACAAAAGACCCTCAAGATATGAGAGGGTTTATACATTGATACTTGGTTATTTTGTGTTTTATATGATGCTAAAATGAGTAACTTGGGTCCAAGGAATGTGCCATGACACAATGTTATGTCTTCAAGAGCTCCTGAAAGCTTTCTACCTCAGACAAGTTCGGGTGTGTCAAAAGGTTCATCTTCCACTCACTCAGCTAGGACTGTAGCAAATGTTACAGTGTATTATCTTATTTCTATACCCCAAACAACAGAGGTTAAAAATGTGACCAAGTTTGCCCAGGTGGAAATGGTGAAGTTCAGATTTAAAGCCCAGTGTCCCAGCACACAAGTATTTAACCACTTGCTGTACAGCCCCCTGGAGAGCACACCTGTTCCTCTCCGGCCCTAAGCCATTGAGTGACCCTTCCTACCTTCGTTCCAGGGGATCCTTCATCCAAAGGAGAAGAAACTGGTCTTTTTTTTTTTTTTTTTCTTTTTTAGACAGAGTCTATGTCACCCTTGGTAGAGTGCTGTGGCATCACAGCTCACAGCAACTTCAAACTCTTGGGCTTAAGCAATTCTCTTGCCTCAGCCTCCCAGTAGCTGGGACTATAGGCACCCGCCACAATATCCGGCTATTTTCTTATTGCAGTTGTCATTGTTTAGCTGACCAAGGCCAGGATCAAACCCACCAAACTTGGTGTATGTGGCTGACGTTGTAACTAGTGTGCTACAGGCACCGAGCCAAGAAACTGGTCTTTTAAATCCTAAAAAATTAAATAGCAATAAGAGACTAAGCCAGTTTCCGTTGCCTTCAGTCAATGTGATAATATAACTTCCAGCTCTCTTTCTAGCCCTTCTACATAGAGATGATTTGGAGACCTGACCCCACTGCTCTGCTCCTGAACCCTTGGTTTTTGTGGAGCTTTCATCCTACAAATCCAAACTTTTAACCTACCCACTTAGAAATTGCATCCCAGTAGGCAAGTTCCCCCGTAAGAGGTAACTCTAGGAAATTTCCAAAATGTACCTGGTACCCAAAAATAATCTGCCTGGTTCTCTAATCTGTCCAACCATGTACAGGCTTCTAGATAATTTTGGTCCTCAGTTCACTCCTAGGAGTCTTATGTAGCATCTATTCCAACTTAAGATACACATGCTGATTCTAAAATTCATATGGATGGTATGACAATCTTGAAAACTGGATAAATTGGATTTGATCAAAATTGATAACTTTTGTGTTTAAAAGAACGCCACCAAATTGAAAAGGCTGTCATGCCTGTAATCCCAACACTTTGGGAAGCCAAGGCAAGAAGATCACTTGAAGCCAGGAGTTTGAGACCACCCTGAACAACATAGTGAGACCTCATCCCTACAAAAAAATAGAAAAATTAGCTGGGTATGGTGATATGCGTTTGTAGTCCCAGGTACTTGGGCAGCTGAGGCAGGTGGATATCTTGAGGCCAAGAGTTTGAGGTTCTGGTAAATTGTGACAACACTACACTGAAGCCTGGGAAACGGAGTGAGACCCTGTCTTAAAAATATAAAAAAAAAAAAAAAAAAAAAAAAAAAGGCTTGGCACTGTGGCTCATGTCTGTAATCCTAGCACTCTGGGAGGCTGAGGGGTATGGATTGCCTAAACTCACGAGTTTGACACCAGCCTGAGAAAGAGCAAGACCCCATCTCTAAAAAAAATAGCCGGGCATTGTGGTGGGCACCTGTAGTCCCAGCTACTCAGGAGGCTGAGGCAAGAGAATCACTTGAGCTCAAGTGATTTCAGCAACGTGATTGAAACTGGAGACCATTTTCCTAAGTGAAGTGTCTCAGGAAGGAGTCAACCAACACTACATATACTCCTTGATAATCGGGAACTAATTGATGGCACACAATGGGCATAGAGAGATATAAAGGTCGTTGGAATTCAAGATGGGGAGGGGGAAGAACCTACTTCTCTATAGTGAACACTATGTGGGTGATGGGCACCATTAATAACCCTGACTTAAGCATTATAAAAGGTTTATATGTAACAAAAACATTTGTACCCTCCTTCCTTAATATTTTAAAATTTAAAAAAGATGAGATCTGACATCACCAAGATAGTGAAATAGGATTTTCCATTAGTCACCCCCCACCACCAATAGAAACACCATTTTGAACAACTATGTACATGCAAAGATAGTTTTCATAAGAGCTAAGGAAATAAGGTGAGAGATTATAGTACTTGGGCTTAGCACAGAAATAAGACACATTGAAGAGGGTAGGAAGTTTTCCATTACTCAGATCTGCACCCCGCTCAACCCCAGACGGCATAGTGTGGAGAGAAATATCCTCCGTGTGGGGGAAGAAAAGAAGTGAATACCAGACATTTCTCAGAACCCAACACCAACCCCTGTGGACCCAGGGGGGCCCAAGCCTGCCCCCACACATCCAGGACCTAGGACAGCCTCCACACACTCAGGCTTGCCTTAGTGCCAGGTTCTAGGCTTGTCCCAGTGGACCCAGGTACTAGACCTATACTAGTGATTGAGCAGCCACCACAGACTCAGACTTAAGTCCCACCCCAGGAATGGGTCAGCCTCTGTGAACACAAGCTTCAGGCCAGTTCCTGGGAATATTGACTCCAAACCCACATTCACAGACTCAGGTTCTAGGCTCACATCTGTGACCCCAATGAACATGTTCTCCCCAGTGGATCCAGGCCTCAAGCCCAGCCATGCAGACTCAGGAGCCAGGCACACCTGCTTGCTGACCCAGGTACCAGGCCAGCCTTTCGGGGGACTCTGGCAGCTTACCCAAGGCCCATGCCAGACAGCCTACCCAGATTCTCTGGATGGGCTGACTTGCGAAGGGCTTCCCTAGATAAAGCTAGTCTATGAAGAATGGAATAAGTTTATACTTCTTCAGGTATTCAGACACAAGGATCAAAATCAAACACATAATAGGAACAAAACCAAGCAGAAGTAAAGAAATGGAGATGCATGAACTGCCTGACAAATGATTCAAAGTAATTATGTTAGGAAAGTTCAGTAAACGTCAAGAAAATAGAGAATTCTCTATTGACCAAAATTATAAATTTAACAGAGATTGAAATTATATATATTTTTAAAAATTCTAGAGCTAAAAAATACAATGGCTCAGATGAAAAATACAGTAGAGAACATCAATAGCAGAATTGATTAGGTATAGAAGAAAGAATCTAAACCCACAGATAGGTTGGTTGGAAATATATAGTCAGGATAAAAAAAGAGAAAAGAATAAAAGGGAATGAAGAAGGTTTATGGGATTTATGGGATAGAATCCAAAGAGCAAATTTGAGACACAGGTGTTCAAAAACAGAAACAAGGGGATAGAATGTTTATTAAAAGAAATACCAAAATGTTTTCTAAAGTGAAAAAACTCGGCTCAGCACCTGTGGCTCAAGTTGCTAAGGCACCAGCCACATACACCTGAGCTACCGGGTTCAAATCCAGCTCAGGCCCACCAAACAACAATGATGGCTGCAACCAAAGGATAGCCAGGCATTGTGACGGGCACCTGTAGTCCCAGCTACTGGGGAGGTGGAGGCAGGAGAATCACTTGAGCCCAGGAGCTGGAGGTTGCTGTGAGCTGTGATGCCACAGCACTCTACCCAGGGTGACAGCTTGAGGCTCTGTCTCAAAAATAAATAAATAAATAAATACATAAATAAATAAATAAATAAATAAATAAATAAATAAAGTGAAAAAACTCTGAGCAGATGGTGAGAGAATCTGACTTCAGCAACTATGATGCCCTGCTTTTATCTGCCTGGCACCAAGTACATAGAACATTTTCCCTAATTCATGGTCTCTACACTGGATGAGAGTAATATTAAAGTGGAAAATCAGTTTCCCCACCATCATGGGTTTCCTGGCAGGAGACCTGACCCTGTTTCAACCCATGGGAAGCATCAGTAGTGTTCAAAGGAAGAAATAACCCTGAGAACAGCCAGAGCCAAGGGGGGAGGGGAGACTACCATCCTTGGCTCTGGAAACTCTCCTACATAACTCAACCAAAGGAGACACCAACTCAGAGTGGCTGTTCAACAGCACCACACTGTTAAGAGGCTCATTCTGCCTTCTCCCTGGGCACAATCCCTTAGCCACCTTCCCACAGTACTGGGCTATACTCTGTGGGACTTCTCCCATTCGGAATGGGTGGCACTATGGTTGTTTACCAGAACCAAGGCAAATCTGGGCTTAAGTTGCCAAAAAAGGAACCAAGAACCAAGCAGAGAAAGAAAAACAGGTAAATTACAAAGAATCTCTTATCAAACATTTCCAAAGGAAACCAAAAGAAGCCAGACAGAGACGACACAGCTAAATATCCATTCGAGGAAGAGACACAGACATAATGTACATCCACAAGAAACAGTAAACTGGGAACCACGACACCCTCAAAAAGACACAGCCAGAAGCCATCACTGACTAATGAGACGACAAGAATTAAAAATTGCAGTTTTAAGCAATCTTAGTCGTCTCCATGTTAAATTTCTGAACTGCTTTTCTGTGTTATCAGAGAAGTTTGACAAAGAGATTAAAATAATAATAAACCCAGAAATCTTGAAAACTGAGAAATACATTTGCTAAAGTGAAAAGATCATTAGAAGGTTTCAACAATAGAATGGATCAAGCAGAAGAGAGAATCAGTGAGCCCAATGGAAAACACAGAGTCTCACTGTCCCCTAGGTATAGAGTACTGTGACATCATAGCTCATAGCAGCCTCAAACTCCCAGGGTTAAGTAATTCAAAGAAGATCCTAAAAACAGAGAGAAAAGCAGCTAACAACATATTAAGCGGTACTTCTCAAAAAAAAACCATATAAGCCAAGAGGGAGCAGGACATTTTCAAAGCACTGCATGTGAAAATATTGCCATCTAAGAAACTATCCAGTAAAGCGATCCTTCAGATATAAAAGACAAGCAGAAGATGAGAGAATTCACATCAGATTCCTCTTACAAGATACGCTAAAGAGAGTTCTTCAGTCTCAAAGAACACTAATGTGCAAAAAGAAAACATTTGAAAGTATAAAAACCCACTGGTGAAATTAAATACACAAACCCAGATTATGTTTTTTATTTTATTTATTTATTTATTTATTTATTTATTTATTTATTTATTTATTTATTTATTTTTGAGACAGAGCCTCAAGCTGTCACCCTGGGTAGAGTGCTGTGGCATCACAGCTCACAGCAACCTCCAACTCCTGGGCTCAAGCGATTCTCCTGCCTCCGCCTGCCAAGTAGCTGGGACTACAGGCGCCCGCAACAATGCCTGATTATTTTTTGGTTGCAGCGGTCATTGTTGTTTGGCGGATCAGGGCTGGATTTGAACCCACCACCTCAGATGTATGTGGCTGGCCCCTTAGCTGCTTGAGCCACAGGCACCAAGCTGATTATTTTAATTCTATAAATGTGATGTGTAATCCATTCTTAACTCTAGTAAGAAGGCTGAAAGACAAATCTATTAAAAATAATATTATCTATGGTAATCTGTTGAGAGAGGTCATAAGGCCAGGCCCTGTGGCTCACGCCTGTAATCTCAGCACTCTTGGAGGCTGAGGAGGTTGGATCACCAGAAGCTCATGCGTTCAAGAGCAAGAGGGAGATCCCATCTCTAAAAAATAGCCGGGCATTGTGGCAGGCACCTATAGTCCCTGCTACTTGGGAGGCTGAGGCAAGGGGATCACTTGAGCCCAAGAGTTTGAGATTGCTGTGAGCTATGATGTCACATCACTCTACCAATGGCAACAAAGTGAGATTCTATCTCAAGAAAACAAAAAAAACCCCAGAAATTTAGAAAGATTAGCTGCCAAAATACCCAGTACAATACTTGTATATTTTTTGGACCATACAGAACTAAAATTCCAGAACAATGAACTCTGTCTAGAAGATCTTGTGTCCTTTATTCTATCAGTCATTTCAGACCTTGAAAATAGGGCCTCTAGGGTGGTGCCTGTGGCTCAGTGAGTAGGGTGCCGTGCCGGCCCCATATACTGAGGGTGGTGGGTTTGAACCAGCCCCGGCCAAACTGCAACAACAACAACAAAAAAAAAATAGCTGGGCGTTGTGGCAAAAACCTTTAGTCCCAGCTATTGGGGAGGCTGAGGCAAGAGAATTGCCTAAGCCCAAGAGCTGGAGGTTGCTGTGAGCTGTAATACCACAGCACTCTACCAAGGGCAACAAAGTCAGGCTCTGTCTCTAAAAATAAAAAAGAAATAGGGCCTCTATTATTACTTGCCTGCTCACTTTATGTATATATCTCCCACATTTATACCAGTATACATCCAAGTTTGCTTAACCACTTTTTATATTTATCAAGTCTTACAGTGATTATTTAATGTCTTCCTACAAACCTCCACTTTGAAAATCTACACTATATAGAAGCACTTGTCTTTAATGTCTTAAGCCAAAAAGCCTTACAGATAATTTAGTGTTTGCCCTCTGAGGTGCAACTTAAAGGGAGGGCCCAAGAAAGAATTAGAGGAATGGTGTTAAAAAATAAGTTTGAGACAGAGCCTCAAGCTGTTGCCCTGGGTAGAGTGCCGTGGCATCACAGTTCACAGTAACCTCCAACTCCTCGGCTTAAGCGATTCTCTTGCATCATCCTCCCAAGTAGCTGGGACTACAGGTGCCCACCCCAACACCCGGCTATTTTTTGGTTGTAGTTGTCATTGTTTTTTGGGAGGCCTGGGCTGGATCCAAACCCACCACCTGTGGTGTATGTAGCGGGCGCCTTAGCAGCTTGAGCTACAGGCAGTAAGCCGGTGTTAAGTATTTTTTAGCAAAATATTGTCTTTGTCTTGTGCAGAATTTGTAGAAATGTGCTGTTTAATTTAGTAAATATTTATTAAAGGTAGAGATGCTTTGTTATTGTAGGTAAAACAATTCTTAGTCATAAAATGAAATGTTTATATTTCTTATACTTATCAGAAGTTGTTTACCAATTTATTTTTCTCTGAAGTATGATTTTTTTTTACCTTCTTTTTTCAACCTCCCTTATAAAAAAAGAAATGAGTTTTGCTGAATTGAGCAGACATCTAATATTTTATATGTATTTTATGTAACTTACTATTTGGATACTTGATAATTTGTTTTACTATGTAATTGATAAAATGCTGAGTGTATTAATGTTAGTTCAATCATATGGTTATGCTATGTAGGAATGTGTGGTTATAGTTTTGTAGGGGAAATAATTTGCCAGTGTTTACCAGCTTATAAAAACTTAGTGCAGGAGGATTTTTTGTTTGTTTGTTTTTTAAGAGACACAGTCTCACTTTGTTACCCTCAGAAGAGTGCTGTGGCATCACAGCTCACAGCAACCTCCAGCTCTTGGGCTTAGGCAATTCTCTTGCCTCAGCCTCCCGAGTAGCTG
>CAUYPK010091605.1:0-73362 GCA_963574355.1 Loris lydekkerianus | reverse complement strand
CAGCCACTTGCCAGTTTTCCACTGTTTTTGTCTTCCTCCTGGGGTCCAGAAGTCCCTTGCTGGCTCCCTGTATCCTCAAAGGGATGATCATAGGCAGATCCCACCAGCCAGAGATGTCTGGAGTCTTGTCTCCCCAGACTCGCTGAGCCCAGTTACAGGGAAGCTGTTACTCAGCCACCATCTTTAATCCTCTCCCTCTTCTTCTTTCTACATTTCTATTTTTGATAGAGTTGTGGGTCTTGCCATGTTACTCATGCTGGTCTCAAACTCTTGGCCTAAAGCAATTCTCCCATCTCAGCCTTCCAAAGTGCTGTGATAACAGGCACAAGCCATTGCACCCAGCACCATGCTTTTAATTTGGGCTTTTTTCCCCAAAAGCTCAGAGTTCTATGTCTAAGGAAAGTTTAATTTTTTTTTTTTTAAAGTCTAGAAAATAGATTCTTTCAAACTATCATAACATGATTATTAGGGACCAAATTGTCCCCTAGATCAGTGTTTTTCCACCTTTTTTATCTCGCTACATACTTCAACCTATGAGTTAAACTTCTGCTGCACATTTAATGTTGATCAAAAAAAAAAAATATATACTTCCTGTACTTTGAATGTCTTTCAAAAATAATTTAATTAATGATCTTTAAAATTTTTCTTGGTACACCTAAGGTCCTCTCACAGCAAACTGGTTGAAAATAGCTGTTCTAGAGAAAAGATCTTTTAATGCTCTTCTCATTTTTAACCTCACATTCTTTAATTGAAATAAATAGGGCATTTAATGGAAGAACAAATGATAAGGGGAAGTCATGCAGGAGAGGCAGCTGTTTCTCAAAGGTCTGAGAATTTGAGTATACAATACAGGCACGAGGTCAGAAACCACACTCCAGAGAGAGGAGGCTGGCTGAAGCTTGGCTTAGGATCTCTTGCCTTGTAAATCCACAGAGGTGCTCAGTCATTCCTATTCTCATACCAGTTTTCCTGCAAAGAGGAAGACACCAAGGGTTCTAAGGCTCCCTGGGAGAATTCCCATGCAAATGATTCATAAAGTTCACAACACAAAAGAAGCCAATCAGTGGCCATTATCAATAGCCAGAGAGACACACTCATTTCACTGGGCTGAGAGTCCAGGAAGAAGTGGCAAGTCGCCTTGGAATGAGGAGAAAACTTGTTTCTATAAGCAAGTCCTGGTTCAGAGGAAAGTGTACAACCTTTAGGATGAATTGTGTTTGAAGGTGTAAAGCTAGAATTAACTGCAGGTACCTGGATATGGTCCTTAGGATTTAATTCTTTAAGTAAATGTTGGTACCCTGCAGAAGCTTGTAGAACTAATTGTGGGGTAAGATGGCCAGGCACTATAAATAATCAATTTTTCTTTTTCTTCCATCCTCTGCCCCTATTTTTCCCATCCTAATGACCATAAGTCTAATGGCAAAAAAAAAAAAAGGGTTTTATCTTTTAAAGGTTAAAAAAATATTATGAAGATTCAGATATTACACTTAATATGTTGATTTTAAATATAGCATCAGAGGCTATAGGGCTAGTTGGAAAGAACAGGAATGTAGACACATTCAAATCCTGCCTCTATCACACTAGCTAACCAGGTCACCCATGTGACCTTGAGTATGACATCTAACCACTGTAAGCCACAATTTCTTCATCCACAAAACACTAATAATTTACTAATGATGTATCTTGAAGATGCATTGTGAGGATTAGAAATGACAAGCATAAAACTTTCAAATACATCTTGTGTAAGTTCAATTTAGAATTGTTGAAATGTCCTATTCAAAATTATTTGGGATTGCAAGTGAGAGGGTCACTAGATTTCTACACGATAGATATTGATTTCTCCCGTGAATAGAAGTATACATGCAGATAGTTCAAAAGATTATATGTACATATACACACACATATACACATATATGTGGCACATTTTAATGCTGAGGAACAAATGGAGAACAATCTCTTACTGGTACCTTAAAGTTTAAATCTAAATCTATGAACTTTCTTCTCCAAGAAAAACAATTCTAAAATTCTATTCAGTTATACAACTCACTGGGTGGATTCCTGGGTGGTACCTGGTCGGGTCTCACAGTTCAGGATATAGCTCCTCACAGGTCCACCCAATTGCACTCCACATGCTGCAATGGCATAGTAACATCCTAAGTTCTTTCCAGACTCCAATTTTGAAAGAGGGAAACACACCACAGGCACTAGGCTGCAGTTACGATCAAATCCCACTAGGAAAACTTGCAGTCTTGTGCTGGCTCTTCTCAGCAGGAGGAGACGCCTTGTCCACCAGCTCTAGTGGCCCACTGCTTTGATCTCTGCCGGTCTGAATCCCGTCCATTTCCAGATCCACCTCATGGGCTGTGTGTGGTTAACATTCTGGTGTCCCACAATAGTGGTGTATGCATGGCCCATGCTCAGAGTTACGACAATGGAAGCCCTAGGAGTGGCTTTACTAATAATTGTGTAATAAATGATTCTTGGAATCAAGAATTAAGGATTTTAGATTTCAGTTATATATGATCAATTAAAATATGCTGAGGGCACAGTGGTATTCTAAAGCAATAGATGTGAAGATCCGAAACTCCCCATCTCTTTGATCAGATTTTAACACTGCTCTATTGATGTTCAATGCGGCTCCACGCACAGTCAACTCAGGTTTTCTCTTTTCCCTCCTTTGTTCTCAGTGCACCTTCCTGGATTTTTCCCCTCATAGTCACAAGAAAATGCTCAGGTCCTCATGTAGTATTGTCACAAAACTTCACTGAGAAAAGGAGAAAGGTGAATCTCATTTCAAGAGCTTTTTTTCTATATATCTGGAATAATTTTCCTTTAGTCTGAAGACCCTCCTGAAAGGTTTTGTGCAGTGTAGGGCTGCTGGTGCCAAATTCTCTCAGTTCTGTAGTCTGAGAATATTATTTGATCTTCATTTTTTTTCCACCTGTGTGTTAAGATTCAGAATTATAAGTTCATGGTTCATTTTTTCCCTTCAATAGTAATTTGAATAACATTGTCTTATTGTTTTTGCCTGGCATTTCTGGTTAGCTAGTGTGATAATTCTTACCATTGTTCCCTTGCACATAACATGTCTTTTATTTGGATGTTTTTAATGGTTTTATCTATCATTGGTATTCAAAAATTTAATTATGTTGTGCTTTGGTGGGATTTTCTTCATGTTTTTTAAATTGGGGTTTGTTAAGCTTCTTGGATTTGCTCACACTTTTCTGAGGCTCCAATTACATTTGTGTGAAACCTCTGAAGTTGTCTTATAGGTTATTATGACTTTTTTTTTCTTAATTTCTTTTCTCTCTGTGCTTTAATTTCAATAACTTCTTCCACATTATCTTCAAATTCATTGATCTTTTCTCCTGAGGTGTTTAATTTTGCTCTTCAGCCCACTGTGTGGATTTTTAAATATCAGCTATGGTATTTTTACTTTTTAGCTCTCTTAGTTTCATTTGCTCTTTTTTCTCATCAATTATTTATTTTTCTGTCTTCATTATGCTCGTATTCTTTAGTCTTGAAAATATTTTTTTCTTTATTAAATCATGATTGTGTACATTAACGCATTTATGGGGTACAAGGTGCTGAACTGATAATGGGGAATGCTTAAAAGAGCCGTTTTAAAGACTTTACTATTTCTAGGTCAGTTTTCATTGATTATTTCTTGCGTTTTCACAAGTCTAAAAATTTTCAACTGGTTGCTAGACATTGCTATTTTTAACAATGTTTTAACTATGTTAAAACTACGTTTACATAGTTAATTATGTTTTAACTACATTAACTACATTAAAATTTTTAACTACGTTTCCTCAGCCCTGCATGAGCTCTGAGAGTTACTGAGTTTACAGTTCCTCAATATTTTTTTCTATTCCCAGGAGTTTGCTTTGCTTGACTTCATGGAGTCTTGAACTCTGAATGCATAGCTTAGAGTTTGGCTGAATGATCTGGGTGACCCCATCCAGGTTTCCAGAGATCTTTCTCTGCCTAACTTCCTCCTGTCCATTACCCTGCAGCACAAATTTCAGCCTCCTTAGCCTGTCCAAATTCTCAGCTCCATTTCTTCAGATCAGCAAGACTGCTGTGCTTTGCTTGGATTCCCTTTTCCACATGTGCAAAAATGCTAGGAGGTAGAAAGTGGGAGTAATTAGAGTTTATCCCACGTTCCTTTCCCATCAGGTGTCATAGTCCTTCCTACACTTTAGATTGCTCATGTTTGAAAACAGGTGTTTGATGTATGTTGTCTAGTTTTCTCTTTGATTATAGAGAGGAACACTAGTCCAGTATATATTATATATCTTAACACTTCTGCTAATATGCACACATACTTGCATAATCATCATCTACCAATCTACACATAGAACATTCTGGTTAACAGAAATTTTTATCATAGGTTTACTCTATACAAACACAATTTAAATAATAAATACACCATTTGTGAGCATCCCATACATAGAAGATGTAGAATGTTCTGATTAACAGCAATTTCTGTCATAGGTTTGCTCTAAACAAACACAATTTAAATAATAAATACGTGATTTGTGAACATCCCATACATCCACTTACAGCACAGACCTCCTTCTCTCTTATCTCTGTTCCTTTATGACCTACATTCCATATGAACACACATCCTCTTTTATTCCCTTCCACACTTCTATCTTTCTTGAATCCTCAGCAAAGAAACTCAGGAAAATTCCTTCTTCTTTTTCTACTCTTTTTTCATATTATTTGTAAATCCAGAAGTGAGTTAAGTCATTGACTATAAATGCAATATGCAATACTGCTAGTAGAAGTTTGCATTAAGAAATATCACAGTTACACATTTTTAATGAAAATAGACTTAATAACAAGTTCCACTATCTTCTAAAATGTGTTTATCAAGCTATCTTTGAGGTCCACTTATAAATATAATAACAATCATTATTAGAAAAATGATTGCATGCTTGTCACAGCAACCTCACACTGCTATGTAAATTTTAAATGCTTTCTCTCAATTTCTGCATTTAACCTGTTTAAAACTTGCCTCAAACAATTTAGGAACTAGCTCTGATCTGCCACGTGGGACAGTAATGACTTAAAATATCCAGAACCCCCGTCAATTTTTAGAATATTTTCAATCATCTCTCACTAATGGTGTACCCACCCCTAATTAACCTTTTTCAGCAGATGCATCATTGAAAATAAACAGCAAAACATGTCCTCCCAATATAAATGGTGCTCTTAAAATTACCAGCATAGTCAATGATAACAATTAAAATTCCCTTTGCAAAAGAGGGAAATGCTTAAAAATATCTTTGAGTAAACAATAAACCAAACTTCCTATTATGTCCTAACAGTGCCGTGCAGCTAGTTGGAGAAGCTCCCCATGAGAAATGCTAGCTCACCAAGCTGCTGGCTCCTTCCTACCACGTCCCAGACCTGGAAACTACAAAAGGAGCCACAGTGTCTGCTGCCTCTAAGCAGCATAGTGGAACTGGCTCTCGGGTGGAGAAGTAGTAAACCTGATGATTAAAGAAGATGAGAGCAGGGCCCAGTCAACTACATGTCTTGTTGTTGGATGTTAACATTTATCTTTTCAATTTTGTATTTAGTGAGTATGGGTTGGGGCGTATGAGGCTGATAATGATCATCTACACTTCAAGTTTCTAGAGGAGACAACAAACCAAGAGACAACTAAAGAACAGAATTTTGGATTAAACTAGACTCCTCAAATTAAATTTAGAAAACAAGCTAATCAACCAGTGGCTCAGCAAACTTATGGAACTCAACTAGATCGAAGTCTATGAACTTCTGAGATGTTCACTATGACCAGTATTTTTAAGTAAGTAGAATATATCTTTTTTTTTTTTTTTTTGAGACAGTCTCACTTTATCGCCCTCAGTAGAGTGCTGTGGCGTTATAGCTCACAGAAACCTCCAACTCTTGGGCTTAAGTGATTGTTGCCTTAGTCTCCCAAATGGCTGGGACTATAGGCGCCCACCACAACACCCAGCTATTTTTTTTGTTGTAGTTGTCATCATTGTTTGGCAGGCCCAGGCTGGGTTCGCATCTGCCAGCCTCGGTGCATGTGGCTGGCACTGTAACTACTGTGCTATGGATGCCAAGCCTAGAATATATCTTAATATTAAGATTATCTCAATACTATTTCACTTTATAATGATTCAGAAAGTGTTTAGGATATTTTATGGCTTTGGAACTATTACTGGGGACATCAATTTCATTATAAGGTACATACACAGGTAGAAGGAAGTGATACGAATTTACTCTAGCCCTCTGAATTATCTCTTTCTAGACAGAAAAAGTTCTGTTAATGTATTAAGTCTTAGTGTTTTGGGCATTCTTGTTCTTTTGTTAAAAATAATTAATGTGAGCTTTTTGATTGTTGAATTTTGAAAGATAGATATATTTCTGTTATACAAGGTTGAATAATTACGTTTGTGAACTCACTCTAGAAAATGTGCTACACACCTCAAAGCTGAATATCACTGCAGGTCCCTTCAAAGTACTGCCCTTGGGAAGGTAGGAACCAATGCCAGCTTCAAAGTACACCCTTCAAAGCAATTTTGGAACTGTTTTCTTCTGGAGTAGCCTTGAGAGCTACCACCGTATTACCCTTGATGTCCTGAATGTCATCAAAATGACTTCCTTTCAATATTTCTTTTATCTTTGGGTAAAGAAAGAAGTCATTGAGGACCAGATCAGTTAAGTAGGGAGGGTATTCAAATACGGTTATTTACTGGCTAAAAATGCCCTCATAAATGTGCCGTGTGAGCTGGTGCATTGTCGGGATACAAGAGCCAGGAGTTATTGGCAAAAAGTTCAGGTCATTTCTATCTAACTTTTTCACACAGCCTTTTCAGCACTTCCACACAGCAAACTTGGTTAGCTGTTTGTCTAGTTGGTATGAATTCACAATGAACAATCCTTCTGATATCAAAAAAGGTTAACAACATGGTTTGGACTCTTGATTTGGACTGATACAACTTTTTTGGTCATGAAGAATTGGCTGATTTCCATTGCGTATTTTGATACTTTGTTTCAGGGTCATATTGGTGCATCCAAGTTTCATCACCAGTGACAACATAGCCCCAAACCCTGTCCACCTCTCCAAGAGGTCTTGGCAAACTTCAACTCTCCCTTGCTTTTGTTCATTCTTGGTGAGCTCCTTCAGGACCATTTTGCACACACTAATCTCATGCCAAAAAAAATTTTTTTTTTGGTTGCAGTTTTTGGCAGGGGCCGGGTTTGAACCTGCCACCTCTGGTATATGACGCTGGTGCCCTACTCATTGAGCCATAGGGTGCCACCCTCATGCCAAGATTTTCAGTTGAGATTTTCCTAACTATTTCTCTATCAATGTTTACTTGGTCTTCTTTGCATCTCACAGTCATTCAGTGATTTTGACACGCAACTCAATGAATTTTTGGCAGGTTTTTGTTAGTTCTGGGATAGTTCTGGGATTCACTTCTTTTTCCCATGTGCTCCTCCTTGGGTACTTCCCATCCCCCTGTGGCATATGCAGCGTACCCCTCTCCAGTTGGAATCACCCAGGGATCGTCTAAAGCACCACTGCTGGGCCCTGTCCCAGACCCACAGGGGTCTCCTGGGGTTAGGGCTGAGTGTGGTAGAACATGCACAGAGCCCCCAGGGCTCCTCAAACTTTTTAAACAGGGGGCCAGTTCACTGTCACTCAGACCGTTGGAGGGCCGGACTATAGTTTAAAAAACAAAACTATGAACAAATTCCTATGCACACTGCACATATCTTATTTTGAAGTAGAAAAACAAAACGGGAACAAATACAATCTCACCACCTCATGTGGCCCACGGGCCACAGTTTGAGGACCCCTGTGGGTTCTTACTTTGATTAGAGTTGAGAATGATCACCTGTGACTGCAGCTCATACAGGTGAGACTCTTCAGTGCAAATTGTACACAAAGGAGCACAGGAGGTTCAAGAGGCAGTGTTACCATTTCAATCTGTGTCTTCTCTCAGGCTTAGAGCTTGTCCTTCAAGCTTCTCATCTCTGGAGAGACATCTCCTTCTTTCTCCTCAGCTTCTGGTCAAATGTGTTTCTTTCCTTAATTTGGAGCCTTAGGACTGTGCTTATAAAAATGCATGGACATTAGTTTGCTCTTTCCCAAAAGCCAGGTGTCTCTTTGTCAATATGTCCCTGATCCTGCATTATATTCCTAATGTCTGTTTTAAATGCTTTACTATGGAGTTCAAAACCTTTCCTTCTAGTAGGAAAGCAGGATAGAGGAGAGATTCACAATATGAACTTGAAGTTAGATTCAAGTTCAAATTCTGGCTTTGCCACATCTATCATGTGATTTGGTATAAATAAATTTTCTAATTTTTAAGTGGACATAATAAACTAGACCCTACTTTGCAGAGTTAGTGGTAAGAGTAAGTGAATTAACCAACACTGGACAATACTAAGTGCTCAGTAAGCCTCAACAGTGACAACTGTGAGCACAGCCACCCACAATGACCTGCTTTTCCTTTATCGTTCTTCCAGGAGTCCCAGAGTCTTCTTAGAAAAATGCAACTGAACCTCCCTGAACCCTTGCCCCATGCCAGGCCCTTCACATCCAGTACCAACTGTAACACCTCTGATTTCAGGAGGTAGGTACTAGTCAACCAACTGCAGGATGAGGAAGCCAAAGTCCCAAGAGCTTAGATCAGTGAGGAAGCCCACCCCTGTCTGAACTCCAAAGAGCTTGCCTTTCCGTGTAGCCAATCTGCCTACAAAAGATCCCTGGAATCCCAGCGTGGGAAAGACTCTTCCCTGCTGATGTGAGCAAGAGATCCCCAGTACCTCTTCACCCACATCACTTTCACTCTCATAAGCACATCATCTTCTTACAGACTGAATGTCACCCAAAAATCATACCTTCAGGCCTCCTTACTCCTCAAGTATTGAGGGTATTAAGAGGTAGGGTGCTGGGGAATGATTAGGTTATGAGGATGGAGCCCTCATGAAAGGAATTCATGCCTTTATGAAGGAGGCTGAGAGAGTTCTCACTGTTCCCACTACATGAGGACACATACAGAAGGCATTATCTATGAACCAGGAAGGGGCCCTCACCCAACACTGGGTCTGCTGGCACCTTGATCTTGGACACCTAGTCCCTGGAGCTGTGAGAAATAAATGTCCATCATTTAAGGCACCCAATCCATGGCATTTTATTACAGCAGTCCCAGAAGTCTATGCAGCTCTCCTAGGTTAAAGGCTGCTCAAAATGACCTCAGTATTTTCAGTAAGGAGGTGTCCAGAGGATGGGAAACAAAGGTTCCAAATTTAGAATACTTGGCAAGAAGCTACTAGACAGTGTTTGTTGTCAAATGTAAAAGAGATCTTTCTAGAAAGACAGAGAAACTTTCCAGATATCTTTTCTCTATTTTCACAGCATTCTCTACACCATCATTTCATTAAAATATGTACATAACATTATATTTTAGCAAAATACCTATGACTAAACTTAGCTCTGTAGTAAAGGTACTAAGTTCCTTACATTGATCACTTACATTCCTAGTAATTTGCACTAAAACCTAATTCTGACTAGTAGTATCATAGCAAATACTCTATTTCAAAGTCTTAACGAAAGCTTTCTTATGACCATCCTTTATGAAAAACATTTGCTCACTCGGGGTGTGTAATGTCAGTTTTATAAATCAATGTAAATGAGTCAAAAAAAGTCAATGTCACTTATGCTTTGATTTTCTTCCTACTTATAATATAAAAGGTGTCCCTGGAACACCAGCATGGGAAAGACTCTTCCCATACTCTCATACATTCATAACTGATTTCATAGTTGGTGATGATTATCTCTGTTACTGGATTGTATTAACAAATTGCCACAAATTTAAAGAACCCTGAGTTGTACTAACTTTTCTTCCCTTGTCTGATTATTACTGGAATATATAATGCTAAATCTTAATCCTGACTAGTGACACTGCTCCTGTCCAAGCAAACAATCCCATCTCAAGCTTATTGGCTCACTTGTTTTAAAGCTTGTGGATCTACTTCAAATCATAACTATTCTGAGATGAAAACAATCTTGGCCATCGCTCACCTATTCCTCTCTACTCCCATCTCTACCAAATACCTTCCTTCCTTTGTTGAGCCCAGACATAACTTGCTGAAGGTCATGCACCACATTGACAAAAAGAGCTACAACTGGAAACCAGACCTCTTGAAAACAGCTTACTGGCGATCCATTGTTAATTCCATTGCTTTGTTGCTAATTGCTGGATTAAGGTAATGAGGTACATAGTACCATGCAAGTACAGTAATCTCATAACATGTCAAATGATAGCTGTTGAAGAAATTCTGTCTACTACTACTACCATCACTAGTGTTATTAATGTTAGGTCTAACATAAACATGGCTTATGCCTAATGTGCAGTTTAGTGCCATACTGATGGCACTGGCAAACAAGAGGATATAAGTGTCCTCTTAAGATGGACTAGAGGCATGATCCTTTCATGGCGTACTGGGTCGCTTAAGAGGTGGTAAATAGTTGTCACAGGTTAGAAAGGTTTAAGGAGGTGGTTGGGTGTGCAGGATTTACAAAATTATATCATGTTCCACTACGAACATTAGGCTCTTCACCAAGAAAAATATACTTTCATCTTGGTAATGTGCTCAAAGAAAGGGAAAGAGAGCCACTGACAATACTCGCAATTGTGGCTCAGTGTCAGCAAAGCATTGTTCTTTTGTAGTGGGGTACGTGCACTCTCATACATTCATAATCTACATGTTAGTTTCTTATGTTGGGCAAAAAGACACTATTTGCACAAAGATGACTCACAACTACTTTCCTTGCCAAGAAGAATGTGATCAGGAGGGGTGATGTGCAGTCTCACTGAGCACAGTGATTGAACAAGAGAATGGGTGCTTGGGAGAAGCTCAGTTTCAACAGCTTTTACTATGTTTGTTTTTATAATTTTCCAAGACTAGAATGAGAAAAGTCTTTTGGATTCAGTGATCCTCAGAAGAGTGGAGGAATCCCCTCTAAGGGGAAAGCAGAATCTCCCGAAGATACCTTCTGCCTGCTCTCACCTTCCACCTATCACGGTGGTCCACTTCCCTGCAGAGTGTGCCATAAACCCCAACATCACTGGGCATAAGGGAGTGGGCAGCAAGGGAGGAGTAGCCATTGCCACCACTGGGCACAGGGCCATCCTTTGGAATGTGGGGGCCAGCAAGGAAGTCTGAGGACCACTGGCAGATGACATCGAAATCTCTTCCCAACCCCAAATTCTATGGTGCAGTCAATATAAGGAAAGTCCTAAAATCTAACGGGGGAAGAGAATTAATTCTTATGTGTGAGTGAAAGCAAAGACACACTGTCCAAAAGGTATGGGTAGGCAGATATCCACAGAAAGCAGTCTTTGTGATTCCAACCATGTTATGAAACTTCCTCTATGTTAGCAAAAGGTCTCTGTAGGAACAAGACTGAAGCTATCTTTAAGGGATCTTTCCAGGATGATCTATTTTTTATGGCATCCTGTCCAAATGAGTCTAATATTGCCTTTTACACATGGGTTTTTGCTACTTTGGCTTCCAATTCCTTTTCCCACTCTACCCCCTGCATTTCATCATATGGAAAACACAGCCAATGTTTAACCAACTTTTTTTTACTAGTCTCTTACTTATGCTTTAAACACATGTCCATGCCAAACCCATAGACGCTTTATGTGTGAGAAAACTGTAATCTGACAAATTTCACACTACATTGTTGTTTCAAGCTTGGAAAAACTTTGCATTGAGTCTCCTGGGTTCTGCCTCATGCCTTTCAAGTTTTGTGGGGCACATATGTGTCTTAACTATTTGCCAATTTGCTGTAACTGGGACTTATGTTTGGAGGATACTGCCTTATAATAAAAGCATGCTCTGCAAAGGACAAGTTAGCACTGGGTAGAAAGTGTGCTGTATTCAGAACTATGATTTTTGATGGACAAATTGAAGTCATTTGGAAGGACGCATCTTCCATTGAACTATTATTGGCATTCTTTTATCTGATGTAACCTGAAGTGTTCATAAAAGAATGTTTTATAGTCTATGAGCATTGTAAATTTATGGCCTTTCCCCTTGACTGAAAAAATTTTCATCACTGAGAGAAATGTGAGAAATGAGTCAGGACCAAGACTCTAGGAACCAGCTGGTCTCCCAGGCTCCTGGACTACTTCTTATGACAACGAGCCCAGGCTCGATGTGTAAGCTGCATGATCTTCCCTATCGAGAAGCCCACAATGAGTGGTAATGAACATAGATGCTTTTATTACATTCACATATAACTTTCCCAAACTAGCTATGGGAAATATGGGTTTAAATACCTCATTTTAACATCCTAGACTGTCAATACCAATGAAGTTACAAAGTAGGAGAGGAGAAGAGTAACAGCAAGTGAGCAGCTCTCCAATGACTCTGGTGCTGTCTAAATGTCCTCCAACAGCTCTTCAAGGTGTCTACTACTGTTTTGGGAATACACAGGGATTTGAGACACTAATGACTGGAAAGGTAGGAAGTGGTGAGGTCAGATCTGCTGCCTTCAAGTCATCACTTCCATACTTCTCACACAAAAGAAATGGTGATAGTATTCAAAGTATTAGAAAACCCTAAGGAGGGGGTATTAGTCACATGGTAGTTGCATTCAGGAATTCATTCATTTATTAATTTGTCCTTTTATTCAGCAAGTCTTTGCTGAATCTTGACTCTGTGCTGGGTACCACTGTCTGTGGTAGGGTACACCAATAAATCAGATAGTAACTATTCCAGCCATCTAAGAGCACCACAGTCTAGAGGGAATATTACTCAAATCTGATAGAATGCTTTTAGCAAATTGGCTTTGACCCTATGAAGATGGCTGCTGAGCATTTCCTCCCATAGGATTTCTTTGCCAGATCACCTCATACCCTGGTAGACGACAGGTGCAGGGAGGAGAGGACACCTTACCTCACATTTGCTTTGACTGCAGGGCAGGAATTAGCCCTGCAGGACTCTGTGGCTGCTCCCTGAGCCACTGGGAAGAAATCTCCCACCCCAGGACAGTAGCTGGCATTTCTGCTCTTGCATTTTAGTTTATACAAAAAGCACTAAAGATAAGCCTATAAATTATTAACAAGGAGTTTCAGTTTTTACTAGAAAGGTCAGAGAAATTTAAGGAAAAAGGCTAGATAATATATTTTTATAGAGGCAGCAGTAACAGGAGAGAGCAATAAATCTTCTGTGAGAAAAGTTGTATCTAAATTTAAAAGGTTCAAGGAAAGAAAAAGCATGTCTAGAAAAGGAAACAATGAGCACTACAGGTAAAACAATTTTTTTTTTCCAGATTAATATGAAGGCACATATGATTAGGTTACATAATTTGTAAGATCAAAGTCCAAATTGTAGTTGTGTCTTTCACCTGGGAACTGTACCCAACAGTGACAGTTAACCCAACTCCTTTTCCCCACCACTTGACTTTCATTGAGTTTTTCTCTTAGGTGAGCATATAATTGTTAATCTATTGGTTCCAATTTAGTACTGAGTACATCTGATGCTTGTTTTTCCATTCTTGCGATACTTCACTTAGGAGAATGTTCTCCAAATTTATCTAAGTTGTTATAAAAAATACAAAATCTCCATCATTTTTATAGCTGAATAGTACTCCATAGTATACATGTACTACAATTTATTTACCTATTCATGTGTTGAAGGGCACTTAGGTTGTTTTCACATCTTTGCAATTATGAATTGTGCTGCTATAAACATTGGAGTACAAATGCCTTTATGGTAAGTAACAGCATTGCAGGATCAAATGGTAGGCACACTTTTAGTTCTTTTGAGGAATCTTCACACTTCTTTCCATAGAGGCTGTACAAGTTTGCAGTCCCACAAGCAGTGCATGAGTGTTCTCTTCTCTCCACACCAAAACTAGCATCTGTTGCCCTAGTACCTTGAGATGTAGGCCATTCTCATGGGGGTCAGGTGATATCTTGAGGTGGGTTTTGATTTCTCTGATAATTAGGGATGATGAGCATTTTTTCATGTGTTTGTTGGCTTTTCGTGAGAAAAGTTTCTATTCATGTTTCTTGCCCAGTTTTCGATGGGGTTGTTTGCTCTTTTCTTGTTGTCTTTGTAGATTCTGGTTATGAGCCCTTTATGGGATGTGTGGCAGGAAAATATCTTTTCTCATTTGGTAGGTTGTCATTTTGCTTTGTTGATTGTGTCCTTAGCTGGGCAAAAGATTTTTAACTATATCAGGTCCCACCTATTTATTTTTGTTGTGATTGCCCAGTGGGGTCATCTTCATGGATTGTTTCCATAGGCTGATAAGATTAGGTAAAATATTTCTATTTTGGGGGAGAGTCTTAAATGCTTAAAGTTCATGTAAAATAGATACAACTTTCCATAAAATGTCTTTGTAGTGTGATCTGACAAAAAGTACCAAATGGATCATTCTTTAGAACTATCTTAATATGTTATACACAATATATTTTAATGTGCAGTATATATCATCAAAAAATAGTCCAGAACAGTTTTAGATAAAGGTTATCTTTAGGAAAAAATGTCTAATGAGTAAATTATCAATTTATCGTATAATATTTTTAAAATCTTTGTTTGGTATCATAAACTGATAAGACGATTTACACTTTTATCCAAATGCATGTCTTTGTCATATTTGTTAGTATGAGAATGGGATTAGAGGTTTACAAGGGTAAAATATTGGATCAATGGCCACATCAACCAATTCCAAACCCAGGAAATTCTGAAAAAATGAATGTTAGAGTTTTTTTTTTTTTTTTTTTTTTTATACTAGGTAGCAAAAGCCAGGAAGAGAGCACAACATTTTACCATCAACAATAATATCATGTATGATTTCTTCCACAATTTTCAGTAAAACTTGTTCCCTGAATAATACATTAGATAAAAATCTAGCTTGATATAAGTAATCTATTTACAGTTTATAAATAAGTAGCCAAAATCTATGATTTTGACAATAAAAGGATGATTTCAGCCTCCCTCTCAAAAAATATATAATCAAACAATACTGAAAATGGCACGTATTAGGTTCAAGTATTTAAGTTCTACTAATTTTCTATTTATTGATCTATGGAAAGTCAATTTCTCTTGGCTCCTGTTTTCAGATAAGCATAAGGGAACTCTCAATGAGACATACAGAATAAGTCACTTAATCATTAAGAATCTTGTCAAAATGAAACCAAAATCTGGCTTGTCATTATTATCACCTACCACCTTTAATTAAAGGACATTAGAGGTTAAGGCTGGTCCCATTTTTTAACAAATACGGTTTTGTTAAGGGAAAAGTGTTAACTTGGTTGGGCTAATTTACATTCCTTAGCATTAAAATAACATGCTTTGCATTTATTTTTTCCCCACACACTGGACTGCTTTTAGATGATGTTCTTGCCAACTGGTCTCCATTAAAAACGATTTAGTCTTTCTGTGCTGTTTCTGATTATCAAACATCAGCTCACTCAAAAGCAAGACAGGCACACCCTAGCCATCCTGGGCAAGTCTGCAAAAGTCCATTTATTTAAATAACCTGGACTATGTAACTGTTTGCAATGCAGACTGCAGCAGGCCATACAGAAGAGCTGATTGCATTCTTTCATTTTCTAAAGAAGCCACTGGCTTCTACAAAACAGAAGAAAAAGACACATAGCATATAGGCCTTTATTTCTCCTTATATATAATTGATAATTTATGACTGTTATAAAAATAGTATAAATATAATAAGTGATATTACACTCTCAGTATTTGTTTTTCTCAACATTTTTCTTGTTTGTCATATAATAAACTCATTTTGCTGAAGTTTTAGGCTTCGCTGTTTCTTGTTTTACATTGTTTTAACATTGAAATAAACATGAGCTTTTCCTTCAGTAAACATAATTAATTTTCTAAACATCATGATTTCTTGAATACCATATATACTTGAGTATAAGCCGAGTTTTTTCGGCACAAAACCTGAACTCGGCACAAATTTTGTGCCGAAAAAACTCGGCTTCTACTCAAGTATATATGGTAGGATATAAAAAAGTCCCAGGACAAATCACTGTATATTTACTTGCCCAAGCATGCTATTTTCACAAAGAATGGCTCAAAAGTCTTCTTATTTCTTCTCACTCTTTCATTTTCAAAACTCACAATTTAAGGTAAAGAAAGCAGCAAAACAAAGTGAACTCTATCCAACAAGCCCTGCCCTGCAGGGACTCTGATGAAGGATCTAGAGGAAATCCAGAACAAAGCGAACTCCATTCAACAAGCCCTGCCCTGCAAGGACTCTGATGAAGGATCTAGAGGAAATCTAGAACAAAGTGAACTCAGTCCAACAAGCCCCACCCTGCAGGGACCCTGATGAAGGATCTAGAGGAAATCCAGAACAAAGTGAACTCCATCCAACAAGCCCCACCCTGCAGGGACTCTGATGAAGGATCTAGAGGAAATCCAGAACAAAGTGAACTCAGTTCAACAAGCCCCACCCCACAGGGACTCTGATGAAAGATCTAGAGGAAATTCAGAACAAAGAAATTTGATCCAACAAGCCTTGCCCTGCAGGGACTCTGATGAAAGATCTAGAGGAAATCCAGAACTAAGTGAACTCAGTCCAACAAGCCCCGCCCTGCAGGGACTCTGATGAAGGATTTAGAGGAAATCCAGAACAAAGAAATTTGATCCAACAAGCCCCAACCTGCAGGGCTGCTGATAAGGATCTAGAGGAAATTCAGAACAAAGAAACTTGATCCAACAAGCCATGCCCTGCAGGGACTCTGATGAAGGATCTAGAGGAAATCCAGAAGAAAGAAACTTGATCCAACAAGCTCCGCCCTGCAGGGACTCTGATGAAGGATCCAAAGGAAATCCAGAACAAAGTGAACTCAGTCCAATAAATCCCACCCTGCAGGGACCCTGATGAAGGATCTAGAGGAAATCCAGAACAAAGTGAACTTGATCCATCAAGCCTTGCCCTGCAGGGACTCTGATGAAAGATCTAGAGGAAATCCAGAACAAAAAGCCCTGCCCTGCAGGGACTCTGATGAAAGATCTAGAGGAAATCCAGAACAAAAAGCCCTGCCCTGCAGGGCTTGGATGGACAACCAAAGATGAGCAGAGACAACTTAAAGGATTAATTCAAAGTCACACACTCATTTCAATGCTTCACACATGCAGAATGCTCATTACCAGCACTGAGAAATAAATGTGTGGGTTCCCTGTGTCTACATTATGATGAAGAAAATGATACACATTCCTTCTGGCCTCTTTCTACACACAACCCTTACCTACTTTCAAACTTTTGCCTGAATTATTCAGATAACTTCTGGAAAAATAAATGGTAGAATTCTACCACAGGTCTGCCTAAAGCTGGAAGGAAGCAGCTGATCTCTTGGGGCTAGTGGATTAAAAGGCAGCACCAACTTGAGAAAAACGAAACCTGCATGTGCACACATGGACATGGGATTTTGGTACACGACCTGTGTGTACCATGTTGGCCTGGGACCTTGAAACCTCTGGACACTCCAGCACTGCACAGCCCTGCAGAGGCTCTCCCATGAGCAAGAGAACATGGAATTGCAACTTGCTTAGCATGAGTTTGTTTAGATTTAGAAGTATTGTGAGTGCACCTCACAGCATTATTCACGAGAAACAATCAGCATGGTCAAAACTCAGGGATTGACTAAGTTACAACAGAGCTACACGAACAAACTCTTCACAGCCCACTTAAAACACATTGTGGAACATCTTAAAAGGGAAATAAATGACTCAAGTGAGTAAAGCAAGTTGTAAAACAGTATGTGCAATATAATTCAACATTTTCTTTAAAAAAGTACATATATGCATAGGAAAGATACTGGAGAAGTGTAGGCCAAAAAGCAGTAGTATATATTTCTGGGAGTTAGGATTATTTTTTTAAAAAGTGTTTTTTCTCTTACTTTTTATTTTAATTTTCCAAATAATCAATAACAAACATGTATTATATACTAATGACCAAAAAATCAATTCGGTGCTCCTTAAAACAAAGTTAATTCTCACCAGAGAATTCATTTGAAAGCTTCCAAACAGATAAAAATGGCTGAAGCTTTTTTTTTTGTTGATGTTGTTGTTGTTGTTGTTGTTTGTTTTGAGACAGAGTTTTACTTTGTCGCCCTCGGTGGAGTGTGATGGCGTCACAGCTCACAGCAACCTCCAACCCCTGGGTTTAGGCGATTCTCTTTACTCAGCCTCCCGAGTAGCTGGGACCACAGGCGCCCGCCACAACGCCCGGCTATTTTTTGTTGCAGTTTGGCCAGGGCCGTGTTCAAACCCCCGACCTTGGTATATAGGGCCGGCGGCCTACCTACTGAGCCACAGGCACGCAAGGTTGGACCTGTTTTAAGGACAACTTTCTCTGCAAGCTGGATATAAGGGCTGTAGTCTCCGTGATTATGAAATTTGTGACAAACGTCAACACAAGAAGATTTTTTTTTTATTTTTTTGGCTCATTCCCAGTTTGTTTTCTTCTGAGTGTGGGGTTAATAATAATAATAACAACAATACATTGAAATTATGCCCTACAAAAATGCTTTTGTCTTAAAGATGTTAATTTCTAAGCTTAAAGGAATAAAATAAAATAATGTCCTCTATTACCAAGTTAATGAGGAAAAATATCTATGACAAGAAAATATATACACTGCTTTCTTTAGCTCAAAGTTTCTATACCTGACACCCTGATAAGCAACCTACCCTCCTTTTTTATTTTTGAGACAGGGTCTTGCTTTATCATCCAGGCTGAAGTTCAGTGGCCTAACCATAATTCTCTGCAGCCTTGAACTCTTGGGCTAAAGCCTCAGCCTTCGGAATAGCTGGGACTATAGGAGTGCACCTCCACTCCCAACTAATTTTTCTTATTTTTTTGTAGAGACAGGGTCAGTGTATTTTGCCCAGGCTGGTCTCAAACACCTGGTCTTAAGTGATCCTCCCACCTTGGCCATCCAATACCCTAGGTTTACAGGTGAGCTACTGTACCCGTATGACTTCTAATGACCTATGGGATTCTAATGATTCTATGGGATTATAGTAACAGACCTTTTAAAATGTTAAAGGGGTTAGCTACAAAATTTCTGTAATAAATTATAATAATTTTAAGTTTGTGACAATTCAAATAAAAGACAAATGTGATAAGTCATTATAGTATCAGAACTGTTAATCTTCATACCAGAGGATGGGAAACTATGGCCTTGGAGCAAGTCTGGTTCAATCCCTATTTTGGTATAGCTTATCAGCTAATAATGATTTTTACATTTTTAAATGGCTGTAAAAAATTAAAAGAAAAATTATGTTTCATATAATGTACAGAGAATATGAAATTCAAGTGTCAATGTCCATATGGGGCCATAAGTGTACACAGCCATGCTTATTTTTTTACACCTGTCTTCCCTGCTTTGGCAACTATAATGACCTCTTGAAAGAATTTCAACAGAGACTGTATGGCCTGCAAAGTCTAACTGATCCTTTACAGCAGTGGTTCTCAGCCTTCCTAATGCCACAACCCTTTAATATAGTTTCTGTGGGTCATGACAGCTGTTGAGAACAACTGCTTTACCAAGAAGTTTCAAAGTGATTATTAATATTCTTTGAATTTCCTATTATCAGCCTCTAGATGGCAGAAAAGATCCCTAAACTAGTAAAGTTTTCTTTACTAGTTTGTTTTTTCTAAAACCAAAAACCTTTTGCCCTATAGGTATATTTACATTTAGAATTAACTCATCCCTTAAAAGTCAGACTCTTCATCAGTACAAAATGTTTTTTTCTATGTGTTCCATAACCAAAAATTGAATGTCTAAAAGAAACTAAGAAAGGATTCATTTAGTCTAGAACTAATATGTGCACTGAAACTGAATATTTATTCACTTCAACCTAAAATAAATACTATGTGACTATGCACATTAAAATGGCTCCTCAGTTTTCATGTATCTGTATAAAATTCTCTTATTTGACTGAATTATGCTTTTGAAATTTCCAGGTTAATACCATCAGTTAAGTCAACTGGATTCATATAATTAGGGTGAAGAGTGTGTTGGACACCAACTTTATTTTAATTGAATTTTAGTGGTGTTAAGATTTGAATGACCATTTTTTTAAGCACTGTGTAGACACAGCTGCAAGTAGCTTTTTGGCCAAATTTTATACATGAACCAATGGAAGCCAGGCCACAGGGCCCACACACACATTCCATCTTCATACTTGCTATCACATATTATAAAAACAACATTAGGATTTCTTGAAAGAATGAAGCAAACCTATATCAGCCATATTGCCAGTATGATATATTATTCATGTCCTTTCAAACTGCAAGTTCCTCATTTCTCAACAAGAAGATAAATAATACTCTAGTACTTCCCAGAGGACAACAAAGAGGAAAATTCTGGCCCCATCTTCACTTCACATTTAACCCTCTTACCACTTCTGTTCTCTTTTTTTCTGTAACTTTCAATTATGAACTTTCCTCAAAGAAAAGTTCAACTAGGACAATAGATAAGTCCATAATGATGACCTAGTTTCAATAATTTTATTTACTTCCTTTTCTATGTACCTAGTAATAGTATGTATGATGCATGTATGTATATATGTATGTATGCATGTATGTATGTATATATGTGTATATGTATGTATGTATGCATGCATGTATGTGTATATGTATGTATGACGTATGTATGTATATATCTGTGTATGTATATATATGTATGCATGCATCTAGAACATGTGGAAGTTGCAAACATCATGGCACCTTATCCATGAACAATCCACCATGTATCTTGTAACATAATGACCTCCATCTGTGTACCCACAATACCATCATAAACCTAATAGTAGTAATTTTATACTGTCAGCCAATATCCAAAGAACATTGAACTTTTCTCCCACTTAACCCCAACGTGTCTTTTAGAGATTTGCTGCTGAACCAGCACCTATCTAGAGCTGTGCTTCCGTTCTTTAGTCCTCCTCTAAAGCAGACAGCCCTGCCTCTACCCCCTCTGCACACACACCTCTCCCTCATGATGCTGAACTATGAAGAGACTGATTATTTGCCTTGTAGAATCTACATTCTAGGTTTTTTTAAATTGTTTTTCTTGTGAAATCATTTAAATTACTTCCTATCTTTCATATTTTCTGTAAATTGAAGTTAGATCAAAAGCCTTCACAATGTGCTGCCATGTATCTCATATACTGCATCACACTGACAGGTGTGAAATGTGGAGCTACCTGGATCAACTGGTTAAGGTCTTGGCCACCTTTGTAAACTATGATTTTTCCTCAGCAATTAGCAAACAATCAGTAAGGTTATAGTTTGTCATTGTGCAAACATCATAAAAATCTTTTAAATAAATGACTTCTTTTTTTCTTTTGAGACAGAGTTTCACTCTGTCATCCTGAGTGGAGTGCTGTGACCTCATAGCAACCTCGACGCTTGGGCCTGAGCAATCCTCTTGCCTCAGACTCCCAAGTAACTGGAACTATAGGCATGTGCCACTACGTCCGCCACTATGCCTGGCTAATTTTCCTATTTTTAGTAGAGACAGGGTCTCACTCTTGCTCTGGCTGGTCTCAAACTCCTAAGCTCAGGTAATCCACCTGCCTTGGCCTTCCAGAGTGCCCGGATTACAGGCATGAGCCACCATACTCAGCCACAAAGAAATGATTTTAGGTGGTGACCATAATCAAATACTTCCTTAAGGACTGATGGTTGGTAATTTTCTGATTCGATTATTCCTTTCTCATTCACTAACCAGTGTTATCATGTAAAAAGTTTTCCTTCATTTACTGAGAAAGGCCTATAGTCCTTCAAAAAACTCAGACTTGGTGTAATAGACATCTCCAAATGAAGTAAATTATTAGATCTTTCTCATTCATTCTCTCTCTCTCCCCCTCCTCACATCTCAGACTTGTGTATTTTTATTTTTAAAATTTTAAAACTAATTAGTTAGTATTTTGAGGCTCAGTTTGTGGTCCTACATTGGTCTGATGAGAGCTCTTTCTAGCTGGATGCTTGAGACAAACATTCACCATTATCTGGTGAGAAATGCTCTTCCTAGATGTCCTTCCTCAGCCCAGATCCAGCATCTGCCCTTCTCTCTCCCTACAGACGGCAGCTCCATCTGAGGAAGCCCTCTTCAGAGCCCTTTTGGACTGTGTCATCCAATAAAATTAAAGTCCTAGACTGCCTCACCCACTCCTACCAAATCTTAGCTGAGCACATTACGAAGAAGAACCTGTCATGAAGAAGAACCCCAGCAAGTTCACAACGCCAAGCCAAGGGCCTGAGGAAGTGGGAGGATCAACCCCTCCTTGAAAAGTCTAAAAGATTCCTCTTACCTTGCATAGTAGTCATTGGGTGGAACTGCTTCTTGGAAGAACTGGAACTGGTATAAATAAAGTCCAATCAAGTGTCCAGCAGTGAAAATAGCCAGCAAGACACAGAGACAGCTGAACAGCAATGGATCAAATGTCCGGCACCAGGACCACCAGGTGCACAGACCCAAAAACACAAAGAAATACACAGAGGAGGTCAAAGATGGCAACATCATACCTGAGGAAGAAGAAATGCCGTCAGCAAAGAGGAACTAGAACTCCAGGGACCAGTCAGAAAGTGTGTGTGCTGTAAATGTGCTTGGGGTGGTTAAAAGAAAGAAAAAAGAAAAAGAATTTCCTTCATATGTTTTTAGGTATTGATCAGGCTTTTGAAAATAGTAATCATATTTTATTTATATAATCAGAATTAAAGCTACATTTATTGCAGGAAAAAGTCACACCTGAACTGATTAATTTTTTAGATACAGAGAAATACCAGATGATAAAGAAACTTCACCTGCTTGAAACTTCACCAAGTAATCATGTTGAGCAGAGCGAACTACTTTTCATACCAGTAGCATTTGTGTATTTACTTGCCTATTTCCACGTTTTTACTCCCCCCCCGCCCCCCCAGATTTCAGGAATACAGGTACCCATAATCTATTCCAAATTTTCCTCATGTCTTCTTTATAATGATTTTTGTTTTTTGGTTAACTGAGATTCATAAGATAGTACGACCTGTAACAGTTAAAGTCTCACTAAAATATTGTCTTACCTATAACAAAACTCGGTAATTTATCACCTAAAGGGGAAATACAACATGAGGTAACTCCTAGATAGGTTTTTAAAACATTTTTATTGGGCAGTTTAAAACGACTCCTCATTAAAGTACCAGGTTTTGTTTCTCAAGATATTCTATTTTCTTTTCCTCTTCTTGCCCTGTTAAAAACCAGTTAAATTGTTTCATCCTTGTGGTTTGGGTGAGTCAACTGGAATAAGCCTTCTCTCAGGAGCAGCAGTAAGCAGTAGACTAGAGGTAAAGATCAAGATAACATTGTTATGGAATAAGCAGGCTGCGGCCAAAATTTAAAGGAAGTGAGCGTCTGTTCTGGAAGATTACAATCTACTTTAAGAAGAAAAATAGTATTTCCTGGAGAGTTAAATTAAGATTGCAATTGACTCAACGTAAACTGACATGCCTTCAGAAGGCACAAGTGTGGCTTGAGCTGGGTGGGTACAGTCAGGTTGTTAATTGTAGTAGATCATCATTCCAAGACTTTAAGGTAGAGGAATAGTTGTTATTCTAATCTAAACATAGAAAATGAGGTCACTTAACAGATATGGAAAAAGATTATTTTACAGAGGTTAACAGAAATCATTTAAAAATATCAAAGTATAACTGAATAGAAAAATGATTTTTTTTAAATGTGGTTTACACATCTGGCAAGTTTTACAAGGTCTACGGTTATTAATTTTGTGTCATAGAATAGGCTGTTCCCTTATCTTCTCTGCAATCACTTCTTTCATTAGTCACCGAAGCGCTACTTGTGCTGTCTTACCATGGGCAGCCTGGTACCGGAAACACTTACCTGAGGAACCCAGTAAAATGGTAACAACAACTTTTCCAGCGGTGGTTATCATGTTGCCAATGAACTCCTTAAGCTTGGAAGCTACAGAGGCGAGCCTGCGGAATATTTTTAACTTGGTGCTCTCTTCCAACTCGCCTTCCCCACTATCTCCTCCATCTAAATCCTCTTCACAGATCAGTGCCTCTTCTGAGTCTATTTTTTGTCCTCCAGTCTAAAGAAATGAAAAACAGAAACACTACAGTCCAGAACTCTTCCGACCCTCCCTGCAGATTATACAGCTCCTAATTTAGGGTTCAGTCAATAAGGGGAATTTCATAAATCAGGAAAAACAAACAAACAAACAAACAAAAAAAAAACTTCAATCCTTCTGGGTCCTGACAGTCCCCACATGAGCCCAAGTAATTTTCATCTTTCCTGAAAAAATGAACGAGAAACATCACTAATCATAAGGTCCCTAATAAGATGTCATTTTACCTGTATGTGCTTCTTCTTTTTTTTTTTTTTTTTCTAGAGGCAAAGGAGAAACTGTCTGAAACATCTATTAGCAATCTTAGCTTATCCCTAGTCGTGTAGTAGTCAGGGAAAAAAAAAAAAAATCTTAGCTTAGATCCGTCTGGATTTGGGTCTTCAAATTTATAGCATTTGCCTCCAAGGTGCAAGGTGATAGGAGGCATGTCTTTAAATGAAAGAGTGAGTCCAAACAGTGCTTAGGAAATCCCTTTTCTTTCTGAAGGTTATCTTTGTTCACTATCCAAGTTTCCTGACCATGGGAGGATGAGCAGTCTTGAACTTCTTGGCTAAATACATAGTTGCTTCCTACCTTATTATTTTAGAGAATGATATATGGTTCAATATGGGGCAACTCAGAACCTCAGTACTTTTGTAAGTACAGAGCACAAACAAATTTTAAAGTATTATTTTAAACTGGATATGCTGAGATGATTTTTTGTTTTGCTCTTAAAAAAATAAGTAATAGAACATAAATTAGGTTAATCAAAATCTTTCCCTAAAAGTGTTAGGAGGTATTTTATAAGGAATTATAAATATAAGCCATAACTTTAAGACCATTTGAGATACATGAAGCAATATGCTGGCATTTGCCCCCTGGGCTGACAAACCACATCTTCAGCCCAAGGAAACAGACCAAGTTCAGACATCTGGTTAAGACATAAAGAGTGCAGCTCGGCCTCTCCATTTTCCCATTTTAAAGGTTCATTCTCGATACATGTAGTTTAGGTACTTACATAATACTCATTTGTGTGGCCTCCTACTATCACCAAGTTCATTGGAAGAAAGCAGGCCCAAGAGAAATGGTGCCAGCTCAGGGTAAGTGCTGAATGACCTTGAGGACAGAGACCTTCTGTGTGCCAAGATAGGTGACTTGAGTTCGTTACTGTTGGCCCAGGATACAGGCTGTATCCCCTCTGATCTCCACCCAAGTACAGACACACACACACACACACACACACGGATTTAACCCTGGGCTGATTCAAGTTAGATTCTACTCTATTCCAACATGACATGTTTATATTTTTTTCCTGAAGCCAAAGAAATACCTCATGGTTATTCATTAAGATTTTTCTCTCCAATAAATAAATAAATAAATAATTTTTTTCTATCCATACAGGGCCTAGTGTGTCCTAGTATTTCTAGGAAGAGATACAGGAATAAACACATAAACAAATAAAAAAAAATAAGAAGCTAAATATCTTGAAGTAATAAATGCTATTCAGAGACATCAAATAGAGTGAGACAGGGTTGTGACTGACTGGGTGGCTAACTTTAGATTTGGAATCAGGGAGAGCCTCTCTGAGGAGGTGGCATTAAGCTAAGCCCTGAAAGTCACAAAATTTCCAGCCCTGTGAAAATCCTAGCAAAGAGCATCCTAGATGAGAAGGAAAAGCGTCCCCAGGCCCGTGGCCATTCCCACTCCCCTAGAGGACAAGTCCTATTTCCTTGCCCTCCTTATTCTCAGCAGATGACCTTTCTCACTCCTGCCTGGGGGGTTGGGGGGGAGAGCAGCAGACTCTGGCCAGTACCTTAGACCACTGCCCTGCAGCCTGTGTGTGACGTAAGCACTCTGCCTTCCTTTGGCAACTGCACTGCTCTAGCCATGGTCACTAGATCCCCTCTGCTCAGGACACCAGGAAAGAACTGCCAGCCATTCTCCCCCCTCTCCTACATCACAGTGTGCCCTCTTTCTCCAAGATACCCTCATCAACATACATGTCTAGTTATCTCACCTTAGAAAAATACACACTTTCAGACCATAGTGGCCTCCCTCTCCAAGAGAAACTCTCAGGAAGAACTGGCTAGGCAAACATCTCCATTTAAAGACAAAATGGTCCCATATTTAATTTCTCTTGTACCTACTCTAATCAGACTTAATGAGCTATAGACAGGATCTACATTACAAGATAATTCTAGTTGCTGCCTGGGACAGAGGAGAGTGTAGTCCCAGGAGGGAGGTGGTGGGTGTGCTTCAGGAGAGGGAGGTGGTGGGGCAGATGTGAAGATCCTGTCTTTGGAGTATGTTTTGCAGGTCAAGTCAGCATAATCAGCTGGCAGATTTGATAGAGGAGAATCAAATGTTATTGCTATATTTTTGTCTCTATTGACATGACAGGGACAGACAGAAGGGAAGAAGGTTGGGGACTGAATTTTCCTGCTTTGAAAATTTCGCTCTGAGATCCCCAGGCATCTTGCTGGAGGTACAGAGGAGGCAGCATGGCACCAGAGAGGTCTGCTTGCAATGTGCTGGCCTATGATGGCTCTGGGGTCAGAGTGTGATGAGATTGCCTGGAGACGACACGGAGCTGACTCACCTCTCAGGACCTGTCACCCAGAAGCAGGCGACCCTTCTGGCTTATCCTTGTCTTTTTGTCTAACAGCACCTCATGCAGGAAGCGCCTTGGAGAACCCAGAATCCACAGGCTTTTTTGCCTTGCAGTCCCTGCCCTGTAGGACGCCTTCCCCAGCCCCGCAGGCACGACTCCTGTGGCAGCTCTTCCACTCATTCAGCTGCTCCCCGTTCCCTGCAGGCAGAACTGCTGTGGGAATCACTAGAGGAGTCGCTGGGAGGATACCCACATTGCCACCCACATTGCCGTCCACACGCAAGTGGCTGCTTCTTGAGTGTCTGCTGCTTCTATCCCCCCATGACAGGCGAAACATACTAAAAAAATCTCCCTCTAAGAAGGAAGAACACTTGAAAAAGTAGAAAAGAAAAGAACATGGCTAGGGCTGCCTGGGTCACAGTCAGAAACACACTTGTAACTTTCATAATAAATGCCTTCTTATTCAATTATGAAATTGCTACCGCTGTAGATTAAATCAAATAGAAATCTCTGGTCAAGCGGCCTTTGTGAGGTTAAATTAATACATTTCCCTGAACTCTCTAGGTAGGACTGGGACCCCTGTGACTTTTATAAACATACCACTGTACTTGAGTTTTTTTCAGTATATTTATAGTGAAATCCCCAGGGGTGGGTGGGTGGGTGGGTGTCTCAGTTGGAAATGCTGTTTAAACCTGTCAAGCTGAGAGCTGACAGTGAGACGCTTAAACCCTGTGAGTCCCTCCTGCCCTGTTAGGTCAGGGCCAGAACTGCCATTAGTCATGTCAGGCTAGCTTATTAACCAGCAGGCTTTTTTTTCCCTAAATGATTCGTCTGTTCAAGTATAAACACGGATGCTCTGGAAGAACATGGGCTCACTCTCACACCATGTTTACTAACAAGCAGCCTTACTTGCTGGAGCTATAATCTGTCCCTGTGCTGGAATGCAGCTTGAATTTGACCTTAAAACTAAGAAGAAAGAGCTGTAGATAAAAATTTAATTCTTTCCCCTGGTTCCTGAGCAGTCTCAGACAATAAAGACAAACCCTTTAAAAAGTCAAAGAAATTATGACACAGAATTATTGACCATGTCCAAATCTAAAATGTATTTAAAGACTTTTGTCCTTTTTCTAGCTCCTTTAAAGTACCTGATTTCAACAGGAAATTCTGTCATTGGCAACAACCTGGATGAACCTAGAGGAGAAGGTGCAAATTACAATGAGCCAGGCCCAGAAAGACAGAGGCTGCATGATCTCATTTACACATGGAATCTCATAGAATTAAAGAGTATAATGACGGTCACCAGGTACTGGGGGTGGGATGGACACAGTTTGAGTAATTTCAGAGGATCTACTGGCACAGCATGGTGACTACAATTCATAATAATGTATTAAATATTTCAAAACAGCTAAAAGAGATGATTTCAGATGTTCTCAACACAAATGAGTATTTGAGGTGATAAATATGCATTATAAATTTGATACAATGTACAATGCATCAAAGCAAGACAGATTCCTTTGGTCCATTAGAAGATGAAGGCCCCAAATATACAGTCCTGTTTTTTGGTAGAAGGTTTCCTTCTTTTTCCTGGTTCTTTTTGTTGTTGTTGTTGGATTGGGCTATTAGCCACTGTCCACTGAGTGCCATTTGAAGACCTTTTGATTCTTTTTCTTGGTGTGACTGGTCAGGAAGAAGACATGGAGGCACAGTATAAAAAGAAATCAATTCTTATTCCCTTTCCCATCCAAACTAAACTATACCCCCCATTTTGTTCCTTTTAGAGAATAATTGATCTTTTCCTTTATTCTACATCTCTATGGTGAACCTGCCATCGTGAGGATTAGCAAGCATTGATGACATCTTGCTTTCCAGAGGTGGTGGTTTTACCCCTTGGGCCACAGGCAGATGGGAAAGCTGTGGACACCAGTGTTCTTTTGAGTCACAATGCATGTGGCTGTCAAATTGATTTGGGAACAACTAGAAAACTAGAAAACTAGTAAAATACGCACTGTTCTGCCAGTCCTTGGTCTTAGCATCCTAGGATAGTGGCATTTTTGAGGTAGACTTTACATTGTAATGATCTACTTATAATCCATTGTACCTGATGTTCTAAAACTAGCTGCATTTTGGACAAAAGTCTACATTATCATTTCTTAAGCTTTAAGAAATTAACACACGCTTTTGTGCTATAAAATAAAGGTTCTTCACTGAATGAGAAGTTTGACTACAGCAGTTTGACTAGAGGTGTTCGTGCTTCTGGCAGGTTCAGGAGTGCTCTTGCCTTCTTGCACTAGACACACAACGTGCACGGACAGAGACCGTGCGTCTCTGCGGGAGTCTGCGGGGCTGCTCTGCACCTTTCACCACTGTCTGTGCAGCGCGTTCCGGGGTTGTCCTTGGGTGTTGCACAAGTAACTATTGAAGTTCAAATGTAAATGTCCAAAGAAATGAGTCTTAATTTCTTTGTTCATAATGTACATTTAAGTTAGGATGGGAGACAGCTAACCTAACATTATGAATATTGCAAACATTTTCTACAGTAAGAAAACAGAGGAATGCCAGAAAGGCATGAAGTGTTTGGCTTTGCATATGCTTTTTCTCGTAATTGTTTTTGAAGTTTGCTTATTAGCTTAATATCTTAATAGTACTTTTGAAAAATCATCTTGGTTAAGTACTGACTTATTCTAGATCCGTGTACAATTCTAACTCTTAATTTTGTTGGATTTAATGAAAATTTAAAACAATCTTATGTCAGAATAAGATGGTTAATCAAATGGAATTGTAGTTCATGTATTAGGTCATGTAAATAAAATTCTGTTAAGATCTTTTGTCTAATCAAAATGGGGGTATAGTTTAGTTTGGATGAGAAAGGGAATAAGAATTGCTTTCTTTTTATACTATGCCTAGTTCCAAAACAAGATTTAAAATGGCTTTTTACATTATGCTGTAGTGTTCATGGAAGATACTTCATCCTAAAACAATTCAAATTTGCTTGGGAGCAAGTTTTAGTCTGAAAAAGGTGAAGATATTTATGCTGGGTCTCATTAAACAAATTATTTTTATTAGGGACCTACAAAATGTAGACAAAATCAATGAAATGCTTCCCTAAAAACATGATGTTCAATGAGAAAACTGGACTTTAATCATTCTTATGTGATACGATTTAACATTTAATTTTTGCCTAAATTATAGCATTATATTATTGCTTTACCTTACAGGGCATTTTAATGCTTGCAGACAGACTGTATAAGTAAACCCTTCAAGTGAAATTCTGTCAATTGTAGCATAAAGTTCTTGGTGCTTTTTTGGGGTTAATTGTCAGACATTTAGTGAGAGCAGGAAAGGAATGTGAAAGTACCTGTTGAGTTCACCTGTTCTAAGAACTGAACTACAGAGGGCAGGCAAGTCTGTTGACTTTCTGGATTTATTACATTGTAGTTGAACAGTAGCTTTTCTTTGTCCCTTAGTGTCAATGAAAGGATAAAAACTGGTTTTGTTTACCTGTATTGGGTGTGACTATAAAAAAGGATTTTCAGTAATTAAAAAAAAACACACACTGTACTCCATAAATGTATGTAATTATTACATTTCAGTTAAAAATAAAATACTGAAAAATAAATAAATGAAAGCTTCTAATTTCAAAACCTGATTACCGTATATACTCGAGTATAAGCCAAGTTTTTCCGGCACAAAATTTGTGCCGATAAACCCGAACTCGGCACAAATTTTGTGCTGGAAAAAACTCGGCTTATACTCAAGTATATACGGTAATATGCACTGGAGTAGCACCTCTCATTCCCTGTGTTGAAGCTCTAAGTGCTGGGGAGTCAACTTCATAGGAGGTTGAGGTCCCCTCTATGAAGAGTCTCTTGAGTTCCCTGGACTAGGTTAGGGCTCCAAGCACAAAGCAGCCTCGGCATCTCAGCCAACAATGGCCTCTCATTCAACAGCGCCCCTGGTCTCATTAAGCCCTTCTGTTAGTTAGGCATCATTTCTACCCAATTTTAGATAGAGAAGACAAAACAATTACTCGGTCATATCCAAACATCCACGTTTCCTTACCCTCAAGCAGTGTTAAGATTCAGCTGGGTTGGAATAAATCCCAAGGATCACCTGGGGAACTTTAAAAGGCTAGATTACCAGGCTTAACCTTAAACTCACTAAATCAGAAATTATGAAAGTAAGATCCAGGAATCAGCATTATTAAAGAGCTCCCTTACACTATTCTAAAGCAGCCAGTTTAGAACTCAATAGGTAAATGAATTCTCCATAGGGATTCAGCTGAAGAGGCACAATCTGAAAATATTTTGTTTCAAACATAACCTAGCAGACTCTCATATTTGGAAAATGATTATCTGAAGTAATTTATCTCTGGAACCTCCTTTAGTTTTCACTAAAGCTTCAGATCTCAGAACAGAGCCTTTTGGGCAGATGACTCCATTCTTTCCTTCTTCATGGTTAAAACCAAGCTCTTAAAAACATTTCCATGGGAGTGTATCCGAATCACATATAAAAAGCCAGAAGATCTGGGAGGCAAAGGGAAAACTTTTCTAAAGTGTCACCAGTTGTTTATTCATTGTTTATTATTAAAAGTTAACAATTTATCTTAACAGAATGGGTTCATCTCAACAGAAGAGTCCAAGGAAGGAAAAGGCAAGTGCTGTGACACTGCATAAGATGAACTTCACCCAGTGTTTCCTGTAGAAGTAGGAAGCGAGAGAAAGGAAGATGCCATCATGTGTGTTACACATACCTGACGTGATGGCGTTAGGATAAGCAAATATTTTATTCTGTTGTTAGACTTGGTTTTTGAAGATTATTTTTCCTAACTTTTAAATTACATGTTTATTAAAAACTTATGCTTTCATAATTTAACACTTTGTGAAATAGCTTAGACACACATAACTATGACCATTCTTGGAAACACAGTGGCACAAAGCAGCATCACAAACTGTAACAGAATGAACAAAAGATAAGACCAGGGGTCAGGAACCCATAGCCTGAAGGCCTCACATGGCCATCTAGGTCCTTAAGTGTAACCTTTTGACCGAATCAAATTTTATAGAGCAAATCCTTTTATTTTTATTAATACATTTTTGTTCATATTTTTATTTTTAAAATGAAGGTCTTTAGACCAGGCGCAGGAGCTCATACCTACAAATCCTACCACCCTGGGAGCCTGAGGCAAGAAGATCACTTGAACTCAAGAGTCTGAGACCACCATGAGCAAGAGCAAGACCTCCATCTCTACTAAAAAAGAAAAATTATCTGGGTTTGGTGGCAGGTCCCAGCTACTTGGGAAGCTGCGATAGGATGATTGCTTGAACCCAAGAGGTTGAGGCTGCTATGAGCTAGGCTGACACTGGCATTCTAGACTGGGCCAACAGAGTGAGACTCTGCCTCAAAAAAAAAAATAAAAAATAAAAAAGAATATATTTAAAATATCAAAGAATAAAATAAGTTTCAGTGGGCCAGGAGCCAGGAGCAGTGGCAGCCAGGCATGGCAGGCACTTGTAGTCCCGGCTACTTAGAAGGCTGAGGCAGGTAAGTTGCTAGAACTCAGGAGAATGAGGTTGCTGTGAGCTAGGCTAACACAACACTCTAACCTGGGCAACAGAGTGAGACTCTGTCTCAAAAGAAAAAAAGATTTCAGTGAAATAATACTCCCAGACTGACAGGCACAATCAGAACATTAGTAAGACATAAGGGCTAACATGACAGCTTGCTCATGATTTAGTTCTAACTTCCCTCATTGGACTGGAGCCATTACTGCACTAGGCTAGCTGGAGAGAGTTTATGGGTGTGGCGTATGTAGGTCTGTTATCAGCTTTCTACAACAGTGCACTGTATTTCTATTTTAAGTGGAATTTGTGAATAGTTGCACTGCTCAACAGTTTTTAAAATTTTTACTATCACTTTTTTTTTTTTTTTTTTAAGTTTCAGACTGATACGGGGGTACATAGGTTACAGTTTCCTCTTGTCAGGTTAAAGTCCAAGTTGTAGGTATGTTCTCTACCCAGGATGTGTGCAATATACCCATGCAATGTAATCACTGGGTGGAAATTTACCCAATCCCCTGACTCCCTTCCCCCATTTGAATTTCATTGAGTTTTTCTTTCATGTGAGGATGTAGTTGTTAATGTACTAGTTCCAATTTAGTACTGAGTACATGTGATATTTGTTTTTTCATTCTTATGATGCTTTGTTTACGGGAATGGCCTCCTATTCCATCCAGATTGTTACAAAAAATACAAAATCTCCATCTTTTTAATAGTTGAATAGTGTTCCATGGTATACATATACCACAATTTATTAATCAATTCAGGTGTTGAAGGGCACCTAGATTGTTTCCACGTCTTTGCATTTGCAAATTATGCTGCTTTAAACATTCAAGCAAGTGATAGGATATATTTTTTTCTTTTGGGTAAATATCTGGTAGTGGGATTACAGAAATAAATGCTAGATCTACATTTAGTTCTCTGAGGTATCTCCATACTCGGCTCCATAGAGGTTGTACTAGTTTGAGTCCAACCAACAGTGTATGAGTGGGCCTTTCTGTCTGCACCCAGGCCAGCATCCCTTGCTTTGGAAACATAGGATGTTTGCCATTCTCATGGGGGTCGGGCGATTATCTCAATGTGGTTTTGATTTACATTTCTCTGATAATTAGGGACAATGAGCATTTTCTCATGTGTTTGTTAACCCTTAGTTTGTCAGCACAAGAAAATCTCTTTTATGTCTCTTGCCCAGGTTTTAATGGGACTGGTTGATCTTTTCTTGTAGATTTGCTTTAGTTCTTTGTAGATTCTGGTATTAGCCCTACATTGGATGTGTAGCATACAAATATCTTCTCCCATTCTGAATGCTATCTCTTTGCCTTGTTGATTATGTCTTTAGATGTGCAGAAACTTTTAAACTTCATCAGGTCCCATTTATTTATTTTTGTTGTTGCTGCAATTGCCATTCGGGTCTTCTTCGTAAATTCCATCTGTAGATTGATCATTTTTTCTTCATTTCCTTCTAGAATTTTTATAGTTTCATGTCTTGACAAAATTCAGCACCCTTTTTAAAATAAGAACACTTAAGAAAATTGGCAAAGATGGGACATTCCTTAAATTAATAGAAGCCATCTATGACAAACCCATAGCCAACATCATATTGAATGGAGAAAAACTGAAAGCATTCCCACTTAGAACTAGAACCAGGAAAAGCATGTCCACTATTGCCACTAGTATTCAACATAATTCTTGAAGTGCTAGCCAAAGCAATCAGAGTAGAGAAGGATATCAAGGGTATTCAAATAAGAATGGAGGAGATCAAACTACTGCTCCTTGATGATGACATGATCTTATACCTAGAAAATGCCACGTACTTAAGCAAGAGACTCCTGAAATCAATGCACACAATCCAGTAGCCTTCCTATATGCCAATAACAGTCAAGCTGAGAATCAACAACAAAATGCCCTTCACAGAAGCATCAAAGAAAATGTAATTGGAATATATTTAACAAGGGATATAAAGAATCTCTATAGAGAGAACTATAAAACACTAAGAAAATAAATTGCAAAGGATGTTAACAGATGGAAAAACCTATCATGCTCATGGCTCTGAAGAGTCAACATTGTTAAAATATGTATACTACCCAAAGACAGCTACAGATTTAAGGGACTCCTCATTAAAATGCCAACATCATACTTTGCAGATCTTGAAAAAAATAGCTCTATTCTTCACATGGAATCAGAAAAAAAACAAATAGCCAACACTATTCTACAAAATAGAACAAATCTGGAGGCATCACTTTACTAGACTCAAGGCTATGGTGATCAAAATCAGCAGGTATTGGCCTAAAAATAGAAACACAGACCCACAGAACAGAACAGAAAATGAAAGCAGCCTCATATTGTCATGTGATCTTTGACAAAGCAAACAAAATCCTGCACTAGGAGGACTGGATAGCCACATATAATAGAGTTCAAACCCAACCCCGGTCAAAAACTGCAAAAAACCCCCAAAAAACAAAACAAACAAACAAAAAAAATCAGACTAATTGCAGACAGAATCCATAGGCCTTGTTGATGGTAAGAGATAAGCAGCCCAAGGAATCCAGTGGTGCGCCAGGGATTCTGGCTTGAGCAACTGCATGTTGCTTAGAGTCTGTATTAACCTTAACAGGGAAGTCAGTGGAAAGAATAAGTGGAGGTAGAGATGGAGCTTTATCACCTGCTCCCACACACATGATCGATATTTGAAAAACAATATGTAAATTACATTAAGTTGGTGACAATTCCAGTCCAGGGATATGTACAATTTAAAGGAAGAGAGAAGGCACAAAGAAGAGACTGGAATTCTTTGAATGAGGCAGCTTCTCTGGAGTTAGGGCCGATGGCATGGGTGGGTGGGACACTGTGGCTCCTCTTATCTCAACCCTGACTGCCACCCTGACGCCCAAGAAATGACACAAGGACTCTATAATTTCTTCATACAAGTTTCCTATGTGGATGTTTTGTGTCTATTTACAATTCAAATGCCTGAAATCACCTATCAAATATTCCATAAACAGAATAAAAGAGGGGGGAGGTTTGGGTGGAGGGAGGGTGAGGGGTTGGGCCACATCTATGATGCATATTTTTATCTATAATAAAAAAAATAAAATGAAATAAAATAAAATAAAAAAGAATTTCCAAAAATAAGGATTTAAAAATATCATCAAAGGTAAAAGGCTCTTTTGGAGCTTTAAGTCCTTAAAAATGGAAGACAACAGGTACATGACACATTCTGAGGTACATTATGACAGGAAGCTTTGCCCAGTTTCTCTGAGTGACCTTGAGGAACAGGGGTGACTGGGCCTCTGCGAGAACCACAAGGAGGGTGTAATTCACCACAGTCATGTTCTGTGAGGCTGCAGGGTGACCAGGCAGCTGTCCAGATTCTTACTATTCTGAATGGTTCCATGTTTCACAGACCATATCTGTGTGCCTATCTAAAGCAATCAGTTCTAGGAAACTTAAAACAGACAACTTTGGACACAATATCAGGGGAGAACCAAGCTAACACTTAAAGCCTAATTAAAAAACAAAAACACTTCTGCACTGCTGGTGGAAATGCAAGCTGGTATATTCCTTTTGGAAGGAAGCTTGGAGAACACTCAGGGATCTAAATGTAGACCTGCAGTTTGATCCTGCAATTCCTCTTCTAGGTGTATATCCAAAAATGGAGATTTTACCTCTTTTATGTTTACATGGATGGAACTGGAAAATACTCTTAGCAAAGTTTCTCAGGAATGGAAAAAAATATATTCAATGTACTCAGTACTACTGTGAAACCAATTTATAATAACTCACACTTGCATATGAAAAAACAATTTTTTGTTTTTGAAACAATTTTTTGTTTTTGAAACCAATTTATAATAACTCACACTTGCATATGAAACACAATTTTAGCCTAAGATAAAGGAGGGAAGGGGAGGCAGAGAGATGAGAAGAGGGTGGGAGGGATAGTAGGGGATGGTAGGGGGACCACAACTATGGAGCACATTGTAAGTACAAGTTGGATCTATCATGTGTAGAGCACAAATGTCCTAATGTTATAATTGGGTAAATGAGGTGAAAGCTATATTGATTAGTATGATGTAAACACTCCAATTTGTACAAATAATCAACACACTGAAATTGGCATAATGTATTTATGATCTATGTGCAAAAGACTTAATAAAAATAATAAATAAATACATACAAAAAAAATTTTAATGCCTGAGAATACATTTTTGTGACATACATTACACAAAATTACTAACCTTAATATATAAAGAGATCTTATGATTCAATAAGACATAACCAATCCCCCAATAAAAAGTGGGCTAAAGAAACACAATTCACAGAAAAAATAAAAACAACAAATAATGTAAAAAGACTGTTGATCTCCCTAGTAAACAATGAAATATAATTTAAAAAGCAATGCTTTACCAATTATTATCAACTATACTTACATAGATGAAAGAATACAAAATAATTACCTTTAACAGGAGACAAGATAAATGAGCTCCTTTGTACATTGCTGGTTTAAATATAAACTGGCATGACATTTATGAAAGTCTATTTGTAAATACATTAAAATTTTAAATACTCATTCCTTTGACACAGTAATCACACTTCTTGAAATTATACAAAGAAAACATCTGCAATGAAGTTCATCACAATATTGTTTATAATTATGAAAAATAGAGATAACTGTGATATCTATCAACATAAAATTGATTAATTATGATATATTCATACAATGTAATTCTAATGTAGTCATCAAAAATAATATGAACTTATATTCATTGATACAGAAAGATGTTCACAAAATTTTAAAACAATAACAAAGTAACAGGCATGTATTGTATTACTTGATTTATATAAAATTATGCATATGTATATGTTTCCATGTTTATATGACTTATGTTTGTGAGTATGGATCAAGAGATGTCTGGAAGAACTGTAGTCAAAATGTTTATCTCTATTACAACCATAAATAACAACAGAAGTTCTCCCATTTTTTACTTGTACTTTTTATTGCTATATTGTTAGTTTTTATTCCTTTTTATTTTCTGAGTATTTTTTTTTTAATTTCAAGTTAACATGAAGTTACATATGGTCAGGTTATATTGTTAGCATTTATAAGGTAAAGTCCAAAGTCTGACTTGTAGGTGAGTCCTTCACCCAGGAAGTGTGCCACATACCCCTACATTTTTGTACCCTATAGGTGGGAACTTACCAAGCCCTCTCGTACCCTTCTGGAATTTAATTGTTTTTCCTCTCATGTGGGCCTGTAGTTGTTGATCTACTATTTTCAGATTAGCACCAAGTATATGGGATGCTTGCTTTTCCATTCTTGAGATACTTTATTTAGGAGAATGTTATCCAAATCCATCCAGGTAAATATAAAAGATGCAAATTCTCCATCTTTTTAGCCCTGCATAATATCCCATGGTATACATATACCACAGTTTATTAATCCGTTCATGGATTGATGAGAACTTGGGTTGCTTCCATATCTTTGAAATTGTGAATTGAGCTACTATAAACATTCAATGTTCTTATAGTAAAACGTTTTTTTTTCTTCTGGGTAGATACCTAGTAATGGGATTGCAGGATCAAATAGGAGGTCTACTTTTAGTTCTTTGAGGATTTTCCATATTTCTTTACAAAAATGCTGTACTAGTTTGCAATCCCACAAATAGTGCATAAGTGTACCCCTCTCTGTGTACTTATGCCAGCATCGGTAGCTTTAGGACCTTGTCATGTGGGCTACTCTCACTGATGTTAGATAGATATCTCAAAATGATTTTTATACATATTTATCTTCTGATTAGAGATAATGAGCATTTTTTCATGTGTTCTTGGGAAACGGTTCTGCTCAAGTAGGTGCCCATTGATTGATGGGGTTGTTTGCTTTTTTCTTGATGATCCGCTAGATTCATTGTATGATATATTCTGGTCACTAGCCCTTTGTCCGATTTGTAACATGCAAGTATCTTCTCCCATTCTGAATGTTGTGCATTTGCTTTGATGATTGTATCCTTAGCTGTGCAGAAGCATTTTAACTTGATCAGATTCCATTTATTTATTTTTGTTGTTGGCACAATTGCCAATGGGGTCTTCTTCATGAATTCTTTCCCAAGGCCAATATCGTTAAGAGTTTTTCCCACATTTTCCTCTAGGGTTTTTATTGTTTCATGTCTTATATATAAATCTTTTATCCAGCATGAGTTAATTTTTTTACATGGTGAGAGATGTGGGTCCAGTTTCAGTCTTTTACATGGGGCTTTCTAGTTCTCCCACCATCGTTTACTAAATAGGCATTCTTTTCCCCAGTATATATTATTTGCTTTGTTGAAAATCAGATAATGATATGATGGTTTCATCTCTAGGTTCTTGATTCTGTTCCATAAATCTATGTCTCTATTTTTATGCAAGTGCCATATTCTTTTGATCACTATAGACTTATAGTATAACCTGAAGTCTGGTAATGTGATGCCTCCAGATTCATTTTTATTTTGTCCAGCTACATTGGTTATTGGTTATTGGTTTGACCTATTCCATATAATCAAAGAACTATTTTTTTTTTTAGTTCTTCAAAGTATGAAGATGGTGTTTTAATGGGAACTGCATTAAATCTGTAAATTGCTTTGGGTAATATAGGCATTTTAATGATATGGAGTCCCTGGGGTTTTCTAAGTTTAAGATCTACCTATTTTTAAATGCATCAACCTATTTAAACTTCAAAGGTATTAGTTTTAGTTGGAAAACGTTCATATATTTATACACATGAAATAATGAAGTTATTTGCATTACAATCATGTGAAAAACAGCTATTACCACTTTTTTCAGTATTGCTTTGGAAGCTTTGAGAAATTAAAAGGAAAATAATTGGTAAAAATTTAGAGAAAATAAAATCTACATTATCTTTGATAGCACTGTATACCTATAAAATACAAGAGACTCTACTGATAAGCTATTAGAATTAATAAGAAAATTTAGTAAAGGGAATGAACGTAAGCTAAAAATAATTAAAATCAGTATCTTCTCTATATACTAGAAATAAGTTATAAAGAGAAAAAATCCACTCTAGACATCAACAAAACTGTAAAATATTTTTAAATAAGTTTAATAAGAAAGATGCAAGAAGAAAATTATAAAATATTATCAAGCAGTATAAAACAAGAACTGAATGGGTGGACAGAAATACTATGTTCTTAAGTGGAAGACAATATTAACAAATGTTAACCTTAACCAAATTAGGCTATAATGTAAATGTAAATTTAATTCCAGACAGAGCCCAGTGATAAATGTTCTTGAACCTAAAAAGTGAAAAGTTCATTTTAAGAAGTAATTATCTGAGAATAGGCAAGAAACCCTTAAAAAAGAAAAATGAGGGAGTATGTATCATTGGCACAGAAAGAAAGAACAGGAAAATTATAGAAAACAGTTCAGAAATAGGTACAAATATTCAGAAATATATATTATACAAATGTATGTGGGAGTATAATATATAATACATATGGTATTTCAATTCAGTGGCAAAAGAATCTTTTAAAAGCGGAGCAGGCAAATCTGGCTAGTCATTTGTAGGAAAACAATGTTATATACTTATATCATACTATACATAAACATAAATTCCAATCACAGTAAAAGATTAAAGGTCCAAGTTAAAAACTGAGCCAAAAAATAAATGATATCCAGAGAGAAAAATGGTTTATGATACATATGACAAAGGATTAACATTCCTAATTCACAAAGAGTAATTACAAACTGATAAGAAAAAGATCAACACTCAATAAAAAAGGCCAAGGATTCAAATAGGTAATTTGCCAAACAGGAAATGCAAATCGCTATTAAACTTGTGAAAATATGTGCATCCTGGCTATAGTCAGAAAACTACAACAATGAGATGTTTTTCATCTGCTAGAATGAAAATGATTAAAATGAGTACTACTATTCATTGCTAATGAAAATGTGGGAAGTAACTGCTTCAACCCTGCTAGTAGAAATTGAAATTGCTGTCATCTTTTCTGAAAACTGTCTGGCAAGCTGCATTAAAATTTTAAAAGCAAACTATAAGAAAAAAATTCATAAATAATACTTGATTAAAATTAAAAGCTTCTGCCCTTTGAAAGAAATTGTTAATAAAATAAAAAGACAAGTCACATACCGGGAAATACTATTTGCAAGTCACATATCAACAAAGAGCTTATATCCCAGAGCATATACAGAACTCTCAAAACTCAATAATAAGAACGCAAAACTCTTTTCTTTTTAATGGGCAAAAACTTGAACAAAGATTTCACTGAAGAAGATTTACAGATGGCAAATAAGCCCATGAAAAGGTGCTCAATATTTTTAGTCATGGAGAAATGTGAATTAAAACCACAATGGCACACCAATATACGCCCACAAAAATAGCTAAAATTTAAAAGACACAATACCAAGTGCTAGCAAGGGTGTAGAGGAACTAGAACCCTTAAACTCCATTGGTTGAGGATACAAGATGGTGCAGCCACTCTGGAGAACAGTCTGAGAGTTTCTTATAAAGTTAAGAAAACATTTAAAACTTTAAACACTTAGCATAAAACCAAACAACCCCATTCCTAGTATCTACCCAAAGGAACTGAAAATATATGGCAAAATAAAGCTCTGAGAAAAAATACTTTAGCAGCTTTATTCATAATCATTTAAAAGCAAAAACAAACCCAATGTCCAGTGACAAATGAACAGATAAGCAAATCATAGAATATCCATATAATGAAACATCACTCATAAATAAAAGGAATGAAACAATGATATGTGCAACAAGATGAATGAATTTCAAAAAACATGGTGATAGGTGAAAGAAACAAGATATACACAAACACTTTATTATTACATTTACAGATGCTGTTCAAATTACAATGGGGTTAAGTCCCATTAAACCCAATGCAAGTTGAAAATACCAAAAATCAAAATCGCATTTAATACACATAACCTATTAAACATCATAGCTTAGCCTGTGTTCAGCATATTTACCTACAGCTAGGCAATACCTAAAACAAAACCTATTTTACAGTAAAATACTGAGTATCTCAAGTAATTTGTTGATTACCGTAATGGAAGTAAAACACAGAATGGTTGTATGGGTACTTAACGTATGGTTTCTACTAAATGCAACCATCATAAAGTTAAAATAAATCGTAAGTTTTCTCATTGTTAAGTTGGAGACGATCTGTACGTGACGTTTAGGGACAGCTGTCAGTTCAGAGGCAGCTAAAGAATAGGAGTGGGAAGAGGAACTTGATTCCAAAGAGAGACAAAAACTTTTTACAGTAACAAGTCTTCAATATCTTGATGGTGGTGGTTACATGACTATACAGCATATATATATGTATGTATGTATATATATATATGTCAAAATATATGGTTTTACTACATGTAAATTACACCTCAATAACTCTGAAATTATAAAATTTTAAAACAAATATACCTTTTGACCCAGACATTCCACTTTGAGAAATCTACTCTACAGAAATAAATGAGTATGTAGTTTGTGTGTATACTATGCTAATGTATATTAATAGGGAAATGGTTAAATAAATTGTGATATACTCAATTAGAATATATGCAAATAATTAAAAAGAATCAGTTAGAGCCTATAGATTGACTAAAGAGATGTCTATGACGTACCATGATATGTGCAGTGAGAAAAATAGATCATGGAATATTAATTATATTAGAACTTCTTCATTCACTATAAACAATTTTTTAAATGTTTATATATAAATATAATAGATAAGGCATTTTAAAAGGTGTGGGGTATATACATCACACACTGGTTAGCTTTTAGGGTTAGAAACTGAGAAGGCCAAGAAAAGAAATGATTACTTTTTTTCTTATTTGTCTCTGATTATTTAACTATGTAAGCTAAACATTTATTGCTTTCATAACTTTTTCTTTGAGACAGAGTCTCACTCTGTTCCCCTTGGTAGAGTGCTGTGGCCTCACATTTCACAGCAACCTCAATCTCTTGGGCTCAAGAAATCATCTTGCCTCAGCCTCCCTAGTAGCTGGGATTATAAATGCTAGCCACAATGCCCAGCTAATTTTTATAATTTTAAAACACCTAGTAAAGTAAAAAAAGTTTTAAAAATCCAACATATGCAATTTTTCAACTTTAACAATTTAAATCTCAAAAGCTATCCCTATAGAATAATTCCAATTTAAAATTAGAATTTCAAAAAGAGTAATTACAAACAAAATTACAAAAGAGTAATTATAAACAATTTTTAATTCCAATTTTAAAACCATATTTATAGTTTAAATATATATAATTTAGATATAAGTTAATATGTAGGTTAGCTTGTTATATTACATGTAGGTATAAATATATAACACACCAAAATTGCAATAGTCATCTCTAAGTAATGGGATTTTGGATAATTTCCTTTTTTTATACTTTCCAGATTTGTAAAATAAATTTACAAATGTTTTAAGTATTGAAAAACTAAATATTAAATACCAATATTATTATAAAATGCATTGAGCAGCTTGGTGCCTGTAGCTCAGTGGTTAGAGTGCTAGCCACATGCACAAGGGCTGGCAGGTTTAAACCCAGCCCAGGCCTGCTAAACAACAATGACAACAACAACAACAAATAGTCAGGTGTTGTGGCTGGCGCCTGTATTCCTAGCTACTTGGGAGACTGAGGCAAGAGAATTTCTTATGTGCAAGAGTTTGAGTTTGAGCTTGCTGTGAGCTGTGACACTACAGCACTCTACTGAGGGCGACATATTGAGACTCTGTCTCAAAAAAAAAAAAAAAGAAAGAAATGCATTTAGCATAATTGTAAGAAGGAATATTAAATGGCCTTCAGAAGCATTTTCCCAGATTTTAACAAGATGAAGAGTTATTCAATATAGTATGTTAAATGGAAAAGTAGATCTAGAACTATATATAACATAATATTTTAATTATATATAAATGTATAGAAAATTCATGTATTTGTTATCTCTAGGTAAAGAGAATTTCCAAGTTTTCTTCAATGAGCATGCATTCCTTTTACAAATCAGGAGAAAAGTTCTTAAGAGGAAGGTACTTCCTCAGATTAATTTAGTGACATATGTACTTGGGGTTATTTTTTTCCTATAACAAAGTGAAAAGAAGAAGAAGATCATCTCCCTTGTGAAATCAACCACATGTACATAACTCTCCTTATTTAATTAAATATTTAACAGAGAAGAGTTTGATAGAACTCCTTCCAGTTTTTCTTTCTCTTATAGATCTTAATTATAAGAGAAGGTGAGGAAATAAATTATCAAGATAAGGAAGAACCCAGGATACCAGGGTCAATGGCTTTCAGATAAGACCCCTTGGGCTACAGTAGGTGAGCCAGGAAGCACAAGGGTGGAATTTCTCAGGCCTGGCCAGGTAGCAGGGGATAACTGTCCTTGAAATAACATTAGAGAAGTGTAATAATGGGGATCAGCCATATACAGTAAACACTTAGTAAATGCTATTGAAGGTTAAATAAAAGTATTTTGATTATCCATTCATTGCCTCAACCAGGCAAAAAATGGGCAGCTAAAAATCTCAATACACAATAATCTCCTTCTCCTGATCCCTCATAAAGAAAGCTTTACCCTCCCAAATCTAGGGATCATTGTTTTTGATTTTTAAAAAACTCTGAAATTTATCTTATGTTAAAACAGACTCCAAAGTGAGCTTTTTAATCATGATTCAGGAATCCTGAAATCCAAAACCACACACATCATTTCAGAGAGACTGAATATATGTACACATTACTTCAAAAGTACACTCAAAATCCCATCAAGTATACTTAAATAGTTAGGATGCTCACTATTTTGAGTATTTGCAAAGAATACATCAATACAGAGATTTCATTTATCAGCTACTTTTTTCATTTTCCCTGAGATAGAATCTCACTCAGTTGCCTGGGTAGAATGCAGTGACATCATCACTCACAGCAACATTAAACTCTTGGGCTCAAGTGATCCTCTTGTCTCACCTCCTGAGTAGCTAGAACTATAGGCATAGGATTACAGATGTTATCAGCTACTTCTAAAACACATCTTTCAACCACTGGAGGGTATAGTCTATCTTTTTTTTTCCTCTTTAGAAATTCATTTTTTTATTTATTTTTTTTAATAATTTATTTATTTTTGTTGTTAAACCATAGCTGTGTACATTAGTGCAATCAAGGGGTACAATGTGCGGGCTTCATATACAATCTGAAATATTCTCATCAAACTGTTCAATGTAGCCTTCATGGCATTTTCTTAGCTACAGTATGCAGGCAACTGTTTTCCGCATTTAGTAAGTTTCGCCTTTACCCATTCTAAGATGCACTGTAGATGTGGCCCCATCCATTACCCTCCCTTCACCTCCCCCCTCCCTTCCCCTTCCTATACAATTTTTATATTGAAAAACTTCCCCAGGAAGTTTGGGATCACAGTTTAGAATATATATATATACATGTGACACAATCTTTAGCCCTCTAGAAGGGTCAGCTATGGTGATATAATCCACATCACTCTATAAGTATTAATAAACATGCAAATAAATAGTATATAATGCATACTAATCAACTTTCAAGGTCATTTTTAGACATTATTTTACTTTGATAAAGTTTGAAGTAAACACCAGAGGGAAAAACATGATAGTAAATATTCTTTCAGGTTTTGGTTATGTTATGCATCCAGTCACACCTACCTGGATTCACATTAAGAGAAAAATGTGCTTTCTCCATCCCCCAATAAAGCAGAAAGTTAACAGAGCACATGTCCCCTTGTTCCCTGAGACTAATGTAAAATATGATTCTACTACATAAAGGGGTTTTGAAGATGTTTTTTCAATAAGAGAGAACTTGGCAAATGGGAGAAATGAGGCAGATGCAAGCATCTAGATTAGAGTGGAAGAAAATATAGATATTTAATAATAAAGTTTGTGCAGATAAATTTATAGTAGATTCACTTAAGAAAATAAGGAAAGGGGAACAACTAAAATATGGAAACAAATGGATGTTCCAAAATCTCAAAAGAAACAATAAGCAGACTTACTCTATTGAGAAGCTATAGGTGTCGTTTGTGTTTTGAGAATGAAAATTATTATTCAAACCACTAATAAAATTAATTTGGGGTAGGGCATGGTGGCTCATACCTATAATCCTAGCACTTTGGGGGGATTACTTGAAACCAGTTTGAAAACAGTCTGGGCAACATAGTAAGATTCTGTCTCTACCAAAAAACAAAAAATTTTAATAGCTAGGCATGGTAGTGTGTGCCTATAGTACAAGCTATTCAGAAAGCTGAGGCAAGAAGACCACTTGAGCCCTTGAGGCTACAGTAAGCTCTAATAGCATCCCTGAACTCCAGCAAGGGCAACAAAGCAAGACCCTAGCTTTTCTTTCTTTTTTTTTCTTCTCTTTTTTCTCTTTCTTTTTTTTGTTTTTGAGACAGAGTCTCACTTTATCGCCCATGGTAGAATGCTGTGGTGTCACAGCTCACAGCAACCTCCAGCTCTTGGGCTTAGGTGATTCTCTTGCCTCAGCCTCCCAAGAAGCTGGGACTACAGACACCTACCACAATGCCCAGCTATTTTTTGTTGCAGTTTGGCCAGGGCCAGGTTTGAAACTGCCAAATTCAGTACAAGGGGCCGGCGCCCTACTCACTGAGCCACAGGTGCCACCCGACCCTATCTTTAAAAAAATAAGAAAAACAACCCAAAAAGCTAAGGAATAAAAATTAATTTTGAAGGATAATTACAATCAACAGGTGTTGGCAGAAATTATTTTTAAATTCTATCAAAATGCCAATTTAATGACACAGACAACTATTAAATAACAGTGATCAAGAAGAGTACTACAGAGAAAGAATTTTAGTCAAAAATTTTTTGTGCTTGTTGGCTTGTTAGCTACTATTGCCTATGATTACCTAGAAATAGTCCCCTGAGCTTTATGGTTAATACTAACTGAAAGAACAATTCTTATACTATTGATTTGGGCAGTTGGTCAATTTAAGTTAATAGAATGGGCCACAACAAGAAAGAACAAGTCTCTTTTGCTTGATTTATTTGCCACAGTCACAGTAAACTCAACCCCAGAAGTCCCAATCCAGTTTATAATATAACTACTCAAGGAAAAGGTAGAAAACCAAAAGTGGCAGCAGATAACATGACAAGAGTACCAAGAAAGGAATACTGGAGGTGTCTTGAGTAAGGCCATCATTTATAATGACTACTGGTTAAAGCTACCTGGATATAGAATTGAGTAGGTAACTTTCATGCCACAAATAAATTTTTAGAAAATTTGACCTTATTTTAGGATCATTCACTATGATTTACCTACTATCTAGAATGGTGCACAGGTATAATATCCCTTGTCCTCCAGGATTTTATATTCTAAACAAAATCCTAGAAAATGTACTTCCCCATAAGACTAACTTAACTTTTATGTTTCTTATTTGATTATAGTACAAGGATCCCCCCCAAAAAAAATTCAATTTACACCTCAAAGAGGGGAAGGAGGCAAGGCGAAGGAGACAAATAACTGAATCTGAACCTGTAAGTTATTTAACACATGTAAATACTATTCCTAAAAAGTAGTCTTCAAATGAATCCTTTTTGCACATAGCAGAATATTTCAATAAATATACAGAACATTTTTATCTTAAGAATGATGAGAACACAAAGAAGTATAAGACATCTGATCCCTTTTGTTTCTTAAAGGCTCTTATTCAATTCTTCCACTCATTGGCCACTCCCTAAGTGACATGCACAGTGACAACACTCTCAGATTCAACAAACAGCAAATGTACATGCCTGTGTTAGAGAGTCATTGTGAAAAGTGCAGCACATGACTCATCACCATTTAAAAGCATTCCATCAGTGATGCTGTACTGGAATTACAGCATTACCTTCTTATAACCTTAGAGTTTGCTTCGAAAACTCTCTATGCTTGGGTGCAGGGTGGCAAATGTTATATCCAATATCATGTAAATCATCCATATGAAAACTTTAAGACGAGTTTCAAACCATGCAAAGATACATGAAAACAAATCTACTTGTCTAAAAATGCAATGTAATGAGGAATCAACAACGTAATAATATATGCATTAAAGTTTATTAGTTTGTATTAGTTTCTATTAATTGGGCTATCACTATGGACTGTAGAGATGTTTCCTTTTATTAAATAGTTCAAAGACCTTCAAAGCTAGAATATCTTTTGTCCTTACTTGAGGAATAGCTGTTTAGGAGGGATCATTAGCTGAAATGTAGAATATGAAGCATCCCTCTCATCTCAACAGTTGACAGTCTCAACAGCTAAAGGTGGAACATCTAAGATTGAGGACTTGCTTGTGAGGTAGAACTGAACAAACTCAACAACCATCTTTTTTAACATGTTTTTAATCACCTGACATTTCAATCACTGAATTTTTTTTTTTTTTTTTTTTTTTTTTACTATACTGGGATCTTGGTTGTCCCATTTTTAAAAATAAAGAATATACTACTAACTGACCTGGAAATAATTGTTATACACTGCTACCCATATATATGAAATTCTGTAAATGATTTCTTTCTGAGATTTGAGAGGCCCAGTTTTTTCATTTTGTTCCCAAATAAATGCTATAACTGCAGAGTTATTCAAAATAAGTGGAATATCACCAACCTGAAATCCTAGAGTAGGTGTTCTGAATGTGTTGGTAATGAAAGTCAGTTCATTTGAGAGGTCTCTGCCCCTTCAACCTCACCCTCCTTACCAATATACATTCATCACTGAAAAGGGAAATATTTACAAAAGTTAGTTTAGTTATGTTTAAATATTATGTTTAGCTGTCTGGAGACCATGTTCTCAAGATTTATACAACAAATCAAGGATTAAACTTTGTAACAATTAGAAAACCACCCTGTGTAAAATCAAAGACTTAGTTAAAGGAAATTAAAATAATTTTACCGTTGGTGCTAAACTGCAATGACTCTACCTCTTCCCAATACCTGGACCAAAACCTTTTGAACTTTCATGTAAACAAACTAGGGCACACACAAACTACTCTGTTGCAGCAAGGTACCACCTCTGCATAGGCTCTTGGGTGAAAAATGTGGAAAATGCCTGAGGACTCTTTGAAGCAGCTTGGGAGAAGTGAGAGCAGGAAAAGAGGCTCTTCTCTAGGGTAAGTTTGTTTAGCGGAAAGTAAGCAAGATGTCAGGGTAAAAGTTGACAATGTTGATTCCAACAGTTTGAACTGCGAATAAACATCCAAAGGGATTATGTTACTGAGAATTAGAAGAGATTCCACTGAACTCAATAGAGCACTTGTGTTTTCAAAGATAATAAGCCTTCAAGCCACACTCTGGATCCACAGTTTAGGGTTAGAATTACCCTAAGCTTTTTCTATGCCACATTAAAGAACATGAGGTCTGACCCCTGTAATATGTGCCTAAAAATATTAGAACAAGGATGTAATAAAAATATTTCATTTCTCTCTCTTTTTCTTTCTCTACACACACACACACACACACACACACACACACAGAGTATACATTTGAGGTAGATTGAAGAAACTTAAAGAAAAATCTCTGTTCTTCCTAAATATCTAAACTTAAGCCCAGTTTTATTAACCAATTTAGGGAAATGCATTCATTGACCATAAATTACTTTTAAGTTTTCCTTCCTTAATGACCTATCAAAGGCCAAAAAGCAGCCTATACTTATGGAGTTCATAATCCTCTTCTCTGTTCACAAATGCCACATTTTAGTCTGGCTTTCATCTCATGCTGTTGGGTTTTCCACCAGGTACAAGATGAAAAGTTGGAAGAGGCTTGTGCTTTTTTTAAAGCAAAACAATTTGGTTGCCACTGAGCAATGCCAGGGAAAAGGCCAGGAAGCCTATAAAAAGAGTTAAAATTTTCCTAACTTAGAGTTTATGAAAGTAAGTGAGAGATATGCACAGCCTGTCAAACATTCCATCTTTGTATTTGTTAAATATTCATAAATAAGAGAAAACACATATTTTTGATTTGTTAAAGTTTATTTGGATCAATATAATGCAGGTCTATCTTGCATGATCTCAAGAAAATCCAAATAACTTGGATTACTTGTCTTAATTCATCTCAAGTTCTTAATGATTCTTACCTAAGAATCTGCAATTATAATCTTTTCTAAAACCTGACAAAAGAAATGAAACTCACATACTCAACCAGCAAAGTTTGTAGGCAGCCCTACAAAAAGATGTTTCTCCTTGTAGCTTTGACACATATTCACTTTCCTCCTAGAACCAAGGATGTAGGAACTATGCCTCAGTCTCACAGTCTCTTTGCTTTTAAAAAGAAAATCAAATTCCCCAGATATTTGCAAACTCCACTAGGAATAAAACAGTCTCAAATCTGCCTAAGGATCATTATCTCTTTTACATTTCATCTTTATATTCACTGGGTTCATAGAAAGTGGATACATAGAAAGAAGAAAATAGCTGCTTCTTAAAAGACATCAAATTTAGTAATTCTCTGAAATCTACTGGCACACGTCTACAAGTTCATATTTTTACAAGGCTTCACTAGGTTTTCATTGGTTCTGTCTTTTGAGAAAACACAAGCTAAACTACCCATAACTTCAAATCAAAATATATCTACAAACCACAAGAAATATTTGTCCTAAAAAGACAAGTCATCACAGTTTAAGAAGTGACAGAGTAGGTGGAGATAGACAGATGTGGGCTCATTTGGATCCCATTTCAGTGTCCCCCAAATATCAAGTTGCTAACTAAACGCTCTAAGATTTCAGCTGACTCCAACAGCCTTACCTGTTAATATAAGATTACTGTAAGTATTAGAGAATTGCTCCTTTAGAAGAACCAGATGCATTTGAGCTGCCTTCTCTCTCTGGAGCTCCAGCATAACATCGGGGTGCTGGGCAATCTTGCAGCCTTTCTGTTTATCTAAGGCAACATCACTCCGAACAATATCTACAAAAAGAAAGAAAGAAAGTAGACAGTAAAAACAAAAACTAAAATAAAACAAAGAACCATACACACACCAAAGTCTTCTTTCACCAAAATGACAGAATTTATCATTTATATACTTATAATTTATATATTTTCATCAGACTGAAGAGATGCAAAAAGTATAAGCCAGAAAGATCTCCAACTTCATGACATGGCATGCAAGTTTGTCTGATCATTCCCAAATTCCTTAGTGACTTCTCTGTTTCTTAGCACTCTTTGACTTCATTTTAGATTCTCACTCCTCCATTCTGCTTCCTAGTTCACCTTCAGGACATATTTATCTTCTGGAGCCATTGTTAATATCTTTTACGATTTTCCATGGGATAAATAATACAACTATGATTATTAGTGACTGTGAAGGTCATTTCCTTTACCTGAGTCACAGGACCAGATGAAAGCTCCAGCATGTACACTCAGGATACTTGGCCTATTTTTAAACCACTTGCCAGCTAGCCCACTCAGCTCTAGTTAGGACTGCCATTCTGAGTCACCTGCTGAAGGTTTCTCCTGCTATTTTTCATGCACTTTTAAGACTATAGCATCATTCTTACTAGTAGTCACTCTTTCAATCCAGAAATATTTTGAGTCACTGAGGAGAAAAAGAGAAGGCTAGCATCATTCTTCACATCTTCCTCTTCCGCCATTTTTTCCAGTTAATTATTTACCACTAGTGATAAGCTGCATTTTATACTTCAGTATGATTTTCACTCAAAGCAGATGTACTTGCCAGAAAACAGCCTTCCTCAAAAAGAAAAATTCATATATGGTGCTTCCCAATTAGCAGGCAGCTGTCATGTCCTGAAGGTACTGATTAATTTTTACAAATTAAAACAAATTTTACAAATAATTCAACTGATTCTTATAGGAACAACTGATATCACCAGCAGCAATCTATATGACAACTCTAGAAACTCTCAAGTTTTGTATAGCAAACTGAAAGATTTTAGGAGGTGGAGTAAAAATAACTGCTATGCCACTGTTGACAACAATGGTTTTAAAAGGGTAAAAACTAACACTCATGTTAATGGTACCAATAGGAAGGAGGTATCTCTTTAAGCAATCCTCAGTGACACCTAAAAGAAAACAAGGCATGAGACATGAAAGGTGAAACTTTGTTCTGAACAAGTCTTTACTTTAAAGTCTCTGCAAGAAAAGCCAAGATATAAATACAAACCTATGACTATGAGGGTAAGGAGGTATGGCACACAAATATTAGCCAGATCTGAAATAGTTCCCACTAATTCATAGGTGAAAACAGAAGAGCTGATTAGAAATAATGCAGTGTTTGTGACATAACACATTTACACCATTTTCTAGAATATGAACAATAAATTGAACTCATTGAACATAAATAATCAAGTAAATATTCTTAAACTTGAATACAAAATTAGAATAAATTAGTTCAAGAATACACTCTGAGACTTTATTAGGAATAATAAAAATATTTTCTATTTATTTAAATTACAGTCTATAACACTTTTTTTTTTTTTTTAGAGACAGAGTCACACTTTGTTGCCCTCAGTAGAGTGCTGTAGTGTCACAGCTCACAGCAACCTCTAGCTCTTTGGCTTAAGCAATTCTCTTGCCTTGGCCTCCCAAGTAGCTGGGACTACAGGCACCCACCACAACACCTGTCTATTTTTTTGTTGCAGGTGTCATTCTTGTTCAGCTGGCCCAGGCTTGGTTCAAACCCGCCAGCCTCGGTGCATGTGGCCAGAGGCATAACCACTTTGCTACAGGCGCCCAGTCTATAAAACTTTTAATTACATTTTCCTACTGAATCCTTCTAACAATCCTATCTATCAAAGTACGTGGAAGACATTGTTGACTGGGTGACACAAACTTTAAAACACAACCCCTTTCCTTTGCCTTCATCTACTGTAGAAACTGAAAAGTTACACTATATAATTTTCCAGCATTCCTTACAGCAAAAGGTGGTTGTATAACACGGCTCTGGCCAATGAGCTTCAGGCAGACGTCCCAAAGGGGAGTTCCTTTGCCAAATTAAAAGACAGAGCCTCATTGAGGAGAGAGAAAAAAAAAAAAAAAAAACAGCTTTCCCCTTTAGCCATTTAGTACTTCCTATTATTTATACCTAAAACATAGACATGAGGCCCAGAGTTTTAATAACCACTTGGTGGCCATGAGTCAAGAAGCAAGATAGCAAAGGATTATACAGTAAGGATGTTGAACAGAAAAATGTAAAGACCCAAATCCCTAATGTCTTTATTGACCTACCATATTTGTACAGACTACCCTTCTCTTGCTTTCTTGTTATGTGAGATAAATGCTTTCTTGTTATGTGAGATAAATGCACTATTTATATAAGCCACTAAAAGTCAGTTACCTGTTTTTTAAATCCCAAACCTTTTTTGGAATCCTAAATTGTTATTTATCAGGATTATTGCCCCTATGTTATATATGAGGAAACTGAGGTTCACAAAGCAAGCGACTTGCACAAGTTTACATAGCCTGGTCAGTCCCCAAATCCAGGGAATTTAAAAATGAAGTTTATTTCTCCTTCCAGAAGTTACTCCTACATGAAAACTCACAAGTTTATATAATGAAAGTGAGAAACTAAAAAGAAAAGCAATTATACTGCAACACTGGAATAGCATACTAAATAAATGGAAAAGAAATATGGACAATGCTTTCTCAGAAAAAATTACAAAACTTTTACCAAAGTACACCATAAAGACTAAGGGAAATTTCAATTATTTTGGCATCTTCTGATAGAAGTCAAATTAGTTGAGTAGAACACCTACTAAACTCTCATTTCCTCTCTAATAAATGTATTGCTCCAGCAATGTTCCTGCCTAAAATGCAACAGAAGCAACAATTATAACTGATACCCCCAACATCATTCCAATAAAAAAAAAAGCAACCATATTATCTTTTTTTTTTTTTAGACAGAGTCTCACTATGTTGCCCTCAGTAGAGTGCTGTAGCATCACAGCTAACAGCAACCTCCAACTCTTGAACTTAAGCAATTCTCTTGCCTCAGCCTCTCAAGTAGCTGGGACGACAGTCTCCCACCACAATGCCTGGCTACATATTATCTTTATAGTAAGAAAATAAAACAATGAACATTACCAAACACATGCCCTAAACTAAAAAGTCCATTTCAAAATATTTTAGAGAAAAATAGATATGCTCTATTAATTATTTGTTCTCCAATTCTAATCTGTTTGAAATTCTATCAGTGACTAGACAAATACAAAGTAAGGACATTTATCAAAGATGCACATGGTCATATATCTGGAGGAAGAGTTAATAACAGACTAAAAATTCAAAATTGTCTTGACAATGTACAAACTTGGGCTAAAATCCCCAAAATGAAAAGTGAAGACTTGTGAACAAGAGTCCTACATTTATACTGAAAATTAATTACATAAGACCAGACAGAAGCTCATATATTTAAGATCTTGTTAAGATTCGTGGGTTTTAGTTGATATAAGCTTAATATAATTCAGTGCTATGAGACTGCTGCCAAAAGGAGTAATGCAATTTTAGTCTAAATTAATAAAACCAGAACATCCAGAACACAGAAGGCAACATAGCCATACTGCCATTCCATGCCAGCCAAGTACAGCATAATAAAGAGTTTGGAGTCTAGCAGACTCCACTTCAAATTTTATCTTAGTGGTAACTTATTGTAGAAATAACAGATGAAATACCACTTTAAGTTTCTTCTTCTACTATTACTATGCAGGTACATAAAGGACTTTGCACTCTGCATACAAAATATAAGAGCTTAATAAATAATAGCTATAATTATTTTTATTAGTGTCCTACTTATGATATTAATGTTTATTTCCAGGTGTAATAATCTCAGAAGGATACTAATAATCTAGAGTGCACCCAAAGAAAAGTACAAATATGGAAAATAATTTTAATCTTTTAAACTACCTGGGGAACAAAACTGAGAGCTTAGCAAAGGAAAAGCCAAAGACACTTTGCTCTCATACAGAGTAGATAGCTGATTTATTCTGTATAAATCCAGAAGGCCAAACATTATGGAAAAGACAAATGTACTACTTAGTTATTCATGATAAAACTTTATTAACACCAGAAACTATCATATGAGAAAAAGAGCTACTTGAGAAAGGAGTGCTTTTTCTTATCCATGGAGGTATTTAAACAGAAAATGAGTGACATAGGCACAATACAATTATTCCACTATGAGGATTAAAACCTGCTAGGCACAGGTTTAGGTAGTTTTACCTTATGTGAGGCAATATAATGAGATAGTTAAAGGCATAGGTTTTGAATTCAAAAAGATACAAGCTTGGATCCCAGCTGTATTAATTTTACTATTAGAGAGGTCCTAGGAAAAATCTTTTGATACCTTTCCTAAATTTCTGTTTTGTTTGTTTGAAACAGGGTCCCACTCTGTCACCCAGACCAGAGTGCAATCGTATGATCATAGCTCACCGTAACCTCAAACTCCTGGGCTCCAGCAATGTTCCTGCCTAAGCTTCCCAAGAAGCTCAGACTACAAGCACTCACTACCACACCCAGCTAATTTAGGCTGATTTCAAACTTCTGACCTCAAGTGCTCCTCCCACCTCTGCCTCCCAAAGTGCTAGGATTATAGGCATGAGCCATCACCTTTGGCCCCTAAATTTAAAAATGAATACACTAAAAACTTATTTGTAATGAACTTATCAGTGATAGTAACATACAAGGCATCCAATAAGTGCTGGCTGTTTTAGGGGTTGCTAATAACAACAGGTTATAATTATGATAATATAACAAAGTTATTATCAGAGGATATCATTATTCTTTTAGGTCATTTTTAGCTAATTGATTTTATGTTTCCATGAAGATGTGTGCTTTTCTTGTGTCTTTAAAAGACATAATAGAAAGAATAAAGACTAAAAACCAGAAGACTTAGATATAAATTTAACTAATTTACCAAATAATCATGAAACTGTAAACTAAACATTTAAACTCCCATGGCTTGGTTTTTCCTAGTCTACCAAACTGGGAAGTCTGGATGATCTCTAAATCTCTACTCTCCTCCTGATAGCTCTTCCTCACTTCCTGATATTCTTTGTTGTTATGTAAACAACGAAGTTCCAAACTTGGGTCCAAATATTAAGCTACCTATCCTCTGCCGATCTCCCTCCTGATCCTTAGGCTGGCAGATAGTTCAAGAATGCCAAAGATTCAATGTATACCCTACAAGAGGCAACAAGGAAGAGAGCATTTTGCACTGAACTTGATACCCTAGAATCAAGGATACAATTACTTCTAGACATGGAAATATGGAAGTAATTGCATTTTTTCTTTATTCATTCTTCTACATCTTTTTCATAAGTTAACCAGTTACTAGGCCACAGTTATAGCTAGGACAATCAACAGACTGGCAGGCCAGCCGAACATTTCAATGGGGAGATTCTGGCACTTGGGGAGACAGAAAATAAGCTGTAGGTAGTCTTTGGGGTACAAACAAGGTAGGTTCTGTAGGTTTGTTCTTAGGTTGAATTTGTTTGTAAGATGGAACAGTAGTAAGTTGGAACAGCCTTGCAATAGCCTCTGTTTTAAGTGTGAGTCATATATCAGATAAATGTTTCTAACTCTGGGACTTACTATAAAAGCCTCCATTCATAAATTATAGTTGGATGTAAGCTGGATGTTTGTAACTTGGAGCCTGCCTGCATAAGCTTTCCACACAACCCTGGCTGACTAGCAGGCTATGCACATGTAGGGGAGACTCAACACAAGACTGCTTAACCAGGGGGCTACACACATACATAAGACCAAAGAGACCAGGAGGAAAGGAAAGGGTGAGGAAGACTTAATTGACACAGGCTGAAAGTATTTATCAATCCACACAGAAATCCAACAGCAAAAAGTATGAGCCATTCAAATAAATATTTGAAATATAACCTCTGAATATTCATTGGCTGATCACACCCAAACCAAAAAATAACAATAAGAATTTTAAAAAAAAGAATTTTTATAACTATAAATACCAGTTATATAGCACAGGAGAAAAGGACTAAGTCCAAAACAAAATAAAATCTCATGGGAAAGAAAAGATTACAGATTGGCTGCAACATACTACTTACCTAAAATACCAATTTCCAATAAAACATTACAAGCCATGCATAAGAACCACACTTGAGAAAAAAAAAAAAAAAAAGTCAACAGAACTAACTCTCTATGGATGCAGCAGAAAAAGATTTGAAAGACGATATTATAAATACTGTTTTGAAAATTGAAAGAAACCATGTTTAAATAATTAAAGAAAAATTGACAATAATTCAATAGAGGGCAGAGATAAATACATAGAAACTTATATTTTATTTTAAAAAAAAAAAAAAAGAACCAAATGGATAATCTAGAGTTGAAATGTAGAGAAACTAAATGTTCTTAATAGCAGATTTGAGAAAGCAAGAAAAAAATGAGAGACTCAAAGATAGATAAATAGAAATTACATAACCTGAAAAACAGAGGGAAAAAAGAGAAGAAAAAATGAGCACAGTCTCTGAAAATAGAGGAAATATGAAGCAATCTAAAATGCATACTGGAAGTCCTAGAAGGAAAGGAGAAAGAGAAAAATGGCAAAAATTATTTGAAGAAATAAACAAAAACATCCCAAATTTGATGAAAATCATTAATCTACAGATTCAAGAAGTACAACAAGCCCCAAGTAAGATCATTCCTAAAGAGATCCACACCTAGACACATTATGTTACAACTATTGAAAGCTCATGACAAAATGAAAATCATAAGAGCAGGGAGACAAAACTCACCTTCTAAATAGGATCAGCAACACAATTACTGACTGACTTCTGATTTTAAACAATGGAGACCAGAAAACAGTAGGATAGCATATTTATTCAAAGTTCTAAAAGAAAAAATTCCTGTTATCCAAGAATCCTATATCCAGAAAAACTGTCATTCAAAAATGAAGACAAAATAGGAGGGCGGAGGCAAGATAACTGACTGGAGCCAGCTTTCCACAGAGGCTCCCATCCAGAAAGAGAGTTAAAGGACAGAAGTTTAGCAAGAAGGCTGATGGTTTGGAGCTGAGCCAACAGACGTAGAAGAACGCACATCATCCTTGCTGAGTCAAACTGCGAACCCAAGGAAACAAACAAATGGTAAAAAATCCATCACCAAGCAGACGGGAGTCCCCTCCTCCATGAGAAAATACTTTCTACAAACAAGCAAACAGAGTTCAGATATCCTCCTATTTCATCCCATCAAAGAGACTCCCTAAAAACCAGAACTCCTTCTCAAGAGAGGACCTCCCAGTGTACCATGGCACTCTACCAGTATGCCAGGCATAAAACTGTATAAAACTGTACATATTCTCTACCTGCAATTCTCCACTCTCCTGTATAAAACTGCACATATTCTCTACCTCCCCTCCACTCTCACCCAGAGGTCTGGAAGCCTGTCCCCCATGGAGTCCAGATTCTTGGGTATTTTCTCAAGAGATATGGACAGGGTGTGGGCTGTTGCAGGTCTGGGCTCATTCTGCAGCACAGGAGTAAGGAGAAGATGGTGAACTGAGGGAACCATATGGGAGAGTGAGAGGCAGTGTCCTGCAGCACAGAGCACCAGCGGCAGCAGTGAGAACAATAGGGCTCACACCCCTGGGGATATTTTGGAGAGATACTCCCTGCCTCTCTGGGCAATCAGACAAAGCCAATATTTACAATTAATGTGAATGGCTTAAATTGTCCTCTAAAAAGGCAAAGGTTGGCTGACTGTATACAAAACTCAGGCCAGATATCTGCTGCACACAGGAATCTCATATTAACTTAAAAGATAAATATAGACTCGGGGTGAAGGGATGGTCATCTATATTTCAGGCAAATGGAAATGAGAAAAAAGCCAGTGTTGCAATTTTATTTGCAGATAAGATAGGCTTTAAACCAACAAAAGTAAGGAAAGATAAGGATAGTCACTTCATATTTGTTAAGGATAACACTCAATATGATGAGATTCCAATTATTAACATTTATTCACCCAACCAGAATATGCCTCAATTTATAAGAGAAACTCAAACAGACATGAGCAATTTGATTTCCTGGACCACCATAATAGTTGGAGATTTAAATACTCCTTTGTCAGTGTTGGATAGATTCTCCAATAAAAAACTCAGCAACAAAATTTTACACTTAAAATTAACCATTCAACATTTGGATTTAACACACATCTACAGAACATTTCATCCTAACAAAACTGAATACACATTCTTCTCATAAGCCCATGGAACATCCTCCAAAATTGATCACATCTTAAATCACAAGTCTAACCTCAGCAAATTTAAAAGAATAAAAATAATTCTTTGCATCTTCCTGGACAATCATGAAATAAAAGTTGAAACTCAATAACAACAGGAATCTGCATACTCATGCAAAAAACATGGAAGCTAAATAATCTTATGCTGAATGATAGCTGGGTCATAGACAAGTCAGAGTAAGAAGGAAATTACCAAATTTTTGGAACAAAACAATAATGAAGACATGAATTATCAGAACCTCTGGAATATCACCAAAGCAGTCCCACGAAGGAAATTTATAGCACTGCAAGCCTTCCTCAAGAGAACAAAAAGAGAGGAAATTAACAACTTAATGGGACATCTCAAGCAACTGTAAAAGGAAGAACATTCCAATCCCAAACCCAGCAGAAGAAAAGAAATAACCAACATTAGAGCAGAATTAAAGGAAATTGAAAACAAAAGGATTATACAACAGATCAATAAATCAAAAAGTTTGTTTCTTGAAAAGGTCAATAAAATAGATAAACCTTTGGATAACCTAACCAGGAAAAAAAGACTAAAATCTCTAATTTCATCAATCAGAAATGGTAAACACAAAATAGCAACAGACTCCTCAGAAATTCAAAAAATCCTTAATGAATATTACACCAAACTCTATTCTCAGGAATACAAAAACCTGAAGGAAATAAACCAATACTTGTAAGCATGCCAACAGAAATCTTCATACTCAAACAAAATGAGGGCAACTAAATAACCTTAAGTTCAATGATAGCTGGGTCAAAGATGAGATTAAGAAAGAAACTATCACTTTTGGGGAACAAAATGATAATGAAGACACAAATTATCAAAACCCGTGGGATACTGGAAATGCAGCCTGAAGAGGGAATTTTTAGCATTAGAAGCCTTCATCAAGAAAATGAAAGAGAGAAAGTCAACAACCTAATGGGTCATCTGAAGCAAGTGAAAAAGGAAAAACAATACAAACCCAAACCCAGTAGAAGAAAAGAAATAATCAAAGTTACAACAGAATTAAATGAAACTGAAAACAAAAATATCATTCAGAAGATCAATGAAACAAAAAGTTGGTTTTCTGAAAAGATTACTGTATATACTCGAGTATAAGCTGAGTTTTTTCGGCACAAAATTTGTGCCGAAAAACCCGAAGTCAGCACAAAATTTGTGCCGAAAAATCTCGGCTTATACTTGTGTATATAAGGTATTTTCAAAATAGGGCTCATTACATTGAAAACATTTCCTTCCATTCTTGAGATACTTTACTAAGAAGAATATGTTCCAGCTACATCCATGTAAACACGAAAGAGGTAAAGTCTCCATTTTTCTTTAAGTCTACATAATATTCCATGGTGTAAATATAGCAAATTAGTATTTAAACCATAACAAAATTTTATAACTAAAATCACAGAGCCTTGCAAGTACAAACTTACCATTTAGAAAATGTATAAGCAGTATGTAGTTAATCTTCAAATGCTTGAAGTTCAAAAAATGTCCAAATATTTTGAAATTTTAACTCTATTTTATGACTTTCCAAATATTTTCTAGAAACTTATTTCAAAATTATATTTTAAATAGTAATTAACACTGTTTTTTCATTATTATAGCAAAATCTAACTATCAACTCTTATACAGTATTCTATAAAATTCCATAAAGAACAAATCTTTGTGTAAGCATGAGATCACTCAATGACAATAGCTCATGGTCTGTAGCACTTATAACTAAAACAGGTGGAGGATTTTCTGCATAAAATAAGCTAAGAGGAGTTTCTATATTAAATGAATAATGTGGTATTAGCGTATAGGATTTATGAAAACTGTAGTCATGTCACAAGGCAAATTTAGCTGCCATTCAGTAAAATGGAAAAAATATATGACTCAAAATTCATGGTAAAGGCAGAAAAAAAAATACCCTGCCAGAATGGCAGCAGAAAGCTATTCTTTCACAAAAGCAATATAGAGTACTGGCCAAATTTGAGAATATTTCTAGTTTTATAATTTTGAACAATAATCAAAAGTTTTCAACAATCAGATAACCATTTATTCAAAATAAAATGACTACTTTAAGAACAGAGAGATTGATGACATTTGACCTTGCTCTGTTCTCATGGTCCCTGACCCGAACTCCAATAGAGCCTCAATGTCCAGCAGACTCAAAGCATGACATCATGAAAAGCAGACACTGCAGTGGGCAGACTAGGTTTGAAAATTTCCAAAAGCTGTGTGTCCAGAGAATTTTATCTATTTGACCTGTCTGAGAAGTTTCTGGGAGTGCTCTGTGTCCAGTGATTGTCTTTATTTGACCCGATTCAGAACTTTCTCAGTGGGAAACTTACTATGTACACACCATCTGTCAAAAATAATCACAGGGAATTATTTAACCTTGCAGTTGCCTGAGGCTTTTACACTCCTAGATCAAAGAATGAAGTGGCCAAAAAAGTTGAAAGGAAGGTCTAGAAATGAGATGTCCATAGAGGGCTTTGAAAAGCTCCAATATATTGCTATGTATCTGGAAGGGTATGAATGTGTGAATATGGCAAAAAAGAAAATAACCGTGGGTAATTATCTGCATGCAAGAGGTGAAGGAAGATACAAAGTTGTAAACTCTGGAATAATTAAGCCATGCCTCAATGCACATGGAGCCACTCGTAAAAAGGTGAGAAACTAATTCATTTAAATAAATTACGGTACTAGAATTAGATAACCAGTAGGCTGACTCCATAGCAACTTCAGTGGTTATATGTGACAATAATACAGAGTTTGCAGATTTATTTTAGGAAATACTATAAGAAAAAAAAAAAAAAAAAACAGCAGCAGTAGCAATAATGGCAAGAGCAAAAACACAACAAAAGCAACCAGCAAATACAATAAACTATAGAGGGCCATTTTATATTTGGAGTGCACATTTGATCATGTAAAATGTCCAGATTTCAGCAAAGAGTTATAAAAAATGCAAAACGCTGTTGAAGCATAACATGTACCTAAGGGAAAAAAGTCATAAAATGTCCCTGAAAAAACTGAGATATTGGTCTTACTAAACACATATTTTAAATTAAATATAATTAATTTAAAATAAAAAATAAAGAATAATCAACTAAAGTTGAAAATGATATATCACCAAATAAAAATTTCGTTAAAAATAGAAAATATATTTTTTTAATTGTTAAATCATAGCTGTGCACATTAGTGAAATCATAGCTGTGTACATTAGTGCAATCACCTATACCCATTCTAAGTATGTTATTTCTAAAGTACAATAGCAGGAATAAAATTTCATACAAGGATAGGCTCAAAAGTAAGTCAAAGTGAGAACTCTCCAATCTGAGGAGCACAAAGAAAGAAATATAAAGAAAAACTAGCGGTGTCTCAGGGACCAGAGAGGACCCCATCAAGTGTAATAACACGAGTACACGCGCATATCGTAGAAGTTCCAGGAGAGTAGAGAGAAGAATAGGAAGAAACAACTTTGGGCTCGGCACCTGGAGCTCAGTGAGTAGGGAGGGCGCCAGCCACATACACTGAAGCTGGTGGGTTTGAGCCCGGCCCAGGCCCAGGTCAGGTAAACAATGACAACTGCAACAAGAAACTCTGTCTCAAATAATAATAATAATAATAATAATAATAATAATAATAATAGAAGAAATAGTGGCTGAAAGCCTCATAAACTTTTTTATTCAAAAATAATTTATATATCCATGGGGTCAAAAATGTTCAATAGCAAAAAATCAGAAATTTACATCTATATGTTGACATAGTCAGACTGTGGAAAGGGTAAATCTGACAGCAAGAAATAAATCACTCCTTCTGTACCAGTAGATATATATAGATTAGCAGTAAGCATCTAGTCAAAACCCAGAGTCCAGAAGCTAATGTTATGACATAAAAAAAACTGAAAAATACTCCAAAAAGTCCCTCTATTATTCAATATCCAGTAAAACTATCCTATAAAAATAAAGAAGAAATAGAAATAAACCAGTAAAACAAAAGGTGAGGTATTTCACTGGTAGACCTACCCTGTGAGAAATATTAAGGCTTCTCTTCTGGTTGAAATAAAAGTATGTCAAATAATAATTTGAAACCAGACGAAAAATTAAAAACCACAGGGGAAAAAAATCACTACATATGTAAATATAAAGGAAAATAAAAATTTATTTTTGTTTATAGCTCTTCTTTTTGGTTCAAAAGACAACTATAAGAAACAAGAGTTATAAAACAGTGTTAATGGGTTTATAGTGTGTAAAGCTGCAGTTTGTATGAAAATAATAGCACAAAAAAGGAGTGTTGAAGGGACCAATCTTGGAACAATTTTTTTTGTAGCATGTTACAGAAAGTAAGTTAAGTAAACCTTAAATAGAATTTAAGGTTTAAGATGCTAATTATAATACTCAGAATGACAATTAAGGAAATATGTCAGACATGTACATTAAAAAAAAGAAGATAATTAAAATTGTACATTAGAAAACAACTGGTTATTGCAAAGATGGCAATAATGGAGAAATAGAAAAATAAAAAAATACATAAGACTATTAGAAAATAAATGGTATACTTTAAGTCTACTTTATTAGTAATTACAGTAAACATAAATGAATTTAATTATACAATCAAATCATAGAATTAATTAAAATTATATAGCTCTGGGATGTCTGTAAGAAATAATTTTTGTGATTCAGGCATAATAGTTTGAAGGAAGTGTATGGAAAAAGATGTATAATAATAAAGTTACCTATCAAAAGCTGAACATTTATGGTTATATTAGGTAAAATACACTTAAAGAAAAATGTTGATAGAGTCAACAAAGAACATTTCCAGACTGTCACTCCACCAATAACACCAAACAATTGTAAACATTCCTGCTCCCAATCAAAAAGCCAAAATACATAAAACAAAATCTTCCTGAATTGAAAGAAAAGAAACACAATTATAAAATAGCATTGTTGTTCAATGCCCCACTCTTAATAACATAAAGGACACTTAGGCAGAGCTGAAAAGGAAATAGCAGACTCAAACAACATTTAAATGTACAACACTATAGACCTAACAAAATTATAGAGCACTTCACAACAATAGCAGAATACATGCACGCGTTTCATGGAACATTTTCCAGTATAGAGCAGGTTAACCCATCAAACTAGCCTTTATCAATTTAAATTGATTGAAATCTTGTAAACAATACAAATTACATAAAACAACAAAATTTTATGAGCATTTGCTGACTACAATTTGGTTAATAACAGAAGGAAATGTTATAATTAAATTATCCATTTTGAGATGAATAACAATGGGTGTATAACTTACGAAATATATTGAATGTGGGTAAAAGTGAGATCTTAGAGGGGGATTTATAGCTATCAATAGATTTTAAATAAATAACTAAAAGCTGAAAATTTTCCAAGTCTTGCACAAAACAGAGCCATACAGCTATGGAAAGCTTAAAGATACTCAAAGACATAGTTTTAAGACACAAGGTCTTCCCCAAGGCATGTTATAGATAAATTGTCATGTAAAAAACTAACAGAGAATTCTAAAAGCAGCAAGCAAGAGGCATCATCACATATAAGTGAATTCTCAGCAGACTAACACAAGATTTCTTAGGAGAAACCTTACAAATAAGAAGAGAAGAGAATTATATATTCAAAATGCTAAAAGAAAAAAAAAAAATGCATCAACCAAGAATACCAAACCCACCTATGCTATTCCTTAAAAATGAAGAAGAAATAAAGTCTTTCCCAGATGAGCAAAAAGGAAAAGCATTCATTACCAGTAGGTCAGTCCTACAAGAAATGCTATGAGATTCTAACATCTAGAATTGAACGAATTGCATTTACCATTATAAAAACATATGAATGTAAAAAGTTCACAACTATAGCAAGTAAACAAGCCTTGTATACACAATACACAATAAGAGACAGAAATCAAATGTTACTATTACAGGAAGGAACATGTATAGCAAATCTACAACTTACTTTTCCAATCTAATAAACTAGAAAAAAATGTAGCAAACTAAGGCCAAATTTATCAGATGAGAGAAAATAACTAGAATTAGAGAGGAAACAAATTAGACAAATAGTTTTACAAAACAGAAAAATATGAAGGAGACAAAAACGTTCATTTTTTTAATATACTGAAAAAAATTGACAAATTTTTAGCTATACTGACCAAGAAGAAATGGAAAAAGACAGGGCCTCCAATTACTAAAATCACAAATATAAAAAGTGGCCTTGCTACTCCCATCACAGAATATACATATAACCTTCAAAAGCTTAACTGAAGATTCATGGCAAAGTAATACACTGGAGTCATCTGTAAAGAGATTAAAAATAAAATATGGTTTTGGCTTTGCGTTTTATGATCTAAGGTCCCTGCTATTAAAATATATGCATTTGGGCATACCTACATATATCTTAGAAAATATGCTCTCTAAAATTGTTGGAGAGTGATCAAAGCAGGCAAAACTAGACAGATGTCACTCATAAAAAAGCGTACAGAGTAGGGGAGATGTACTATCCTATGACTTTCCTCTCACCCCACAAAAAAGAAACTGCTCATCTGATTTCTATTGCTATGGTGTCTTTCTTACTTGGTTGAGGTCTTCTCCTTGAGAACAATCATAAGATGACTATTTCAAGGATTTGGTTGTTGCTGTTTACATTGTGGCGTTTATTGGTTAATTCTTTATCCTAGGGGAAGGCCTCATGCTTAAGTGACCCATCTGTGACCGGTGTCCCTTTCACAGAAAGCATTTTCATATGGGCAGGACACCCTTTTGACCTTTGTCCTTTCTCCGGTTTATTCCTACCAAGCCAGCCATTCTTTAAGACAGATGTAACTGTAAAGACGCTTAGAAGAAAATTATTACTTATGGAAGACAGATGAGGGATGCTGACAGAAGCTCAACAGAGAGACTCAAGGTGTTAGGGAGCTCAATCAGGGGATGGAGAATAAGAGAGAAGACCCAAGCCGTTATGAAATTCCATAGGCACAATCGGCTAGAATTCTCTGCAAAAGTGGTGAATCAGTTAGAAATCTCAAATGTGAAGGGGTGACTCACTTACACGATTCTGACGCTGACCACTAGGTTTTATCACAGTCGGCAGATCTGAAGTGTGTTGGTTTTGGGGTCAGTGAGATGAATAACGGAGCAGGTTATAATGCATACAACCAAATAGAGAGGGGAGGGTGTCTCTGGTCCAAAGGCAACGGAGTATGGCTGGGTTCCAAACATCTTAAGTCAGATGTGAAAATAGATGCTGAGCCTGCAACTTTATCAAATAAATTTATGACAACCCTCAAGGACATCATCCAACATGATTTTGTGATGAACAATAATGAACTTTACACAGACGCTCTTTTGAAAACAATTTGCTGGCTAGCAACAGGGTGTGCGGACAGCAGAGTGCTTCTAGCTGTCAACTTCTTAAATCTGCCTTCCCAAGACAGTTTTATCTAGTTATCTCGCAAGCTTTGTACACAGAGGCCCATCCATTTTTGGCACATATCAGATGTAGAGTTTTACTCCAGAGCCCCTCAGCAGACTGTGGAAGGTTTTGAAGTTTATCTTGTTTTTCTGTCCAAATCCTCTGCTTCTCCCTTATTTTCACAGGTGTTTTCCCTAATTTAAAAAAAAAAAAAAAATCAAACTCTGCTTCAGCATCTCCTCCCAGAGAAAGCAGTCTGCAATCCTTCAAGGTAAAGGGGGCCATGAAGCAGACAATACCTTGAGCTTGCTGCTGGATCATTTGTTGTCTGATTGATGTTGAGATACAATGGAGATAGGCGGAGTACACACAGCCTCTGGCAATCCAATTGATAAAACTTTCACACGGTGTGAATTTGGATGCACAACAGGCATAGTGCAAGCAGTAAGGAGGAATAGCAGCTGTGGTACTGATTCACAGCCATTAGGACAGAAGGGAGAAACAAGTGGGAGATGACAATGGGCTCCGGGCCATCCCATAATGTGATTCTCTGACTCTCTTTGTCCATTATCCATATGTAAAAATTCTGTCTCCTACTACGTATATTCTATTTCACAGATTCTTGTTAGTCCTGACACACTTGCCACCACTATGTATGAAGGACAAACTTCGCCATGGTCACTTGGTGGTATATGGTCAGAGATTTTGCTTGTACCAAACTCCAGAAGTATACCAGGTTTTTTAAAACTTATATACTTCTCTGGGGCAAGTGGCCTGGCAAAACTATACCATCTGCCAGATCATATGACTGGTTTTTCCTTCTTTCTTGGAATCTTGTGTGAAGATAAATAAATAACATGCAGATCTACAGTAACCATCACATAAGCAACTGAACAAGAATATCAAAGGGTTTTTTTTGTTGTTTCTTTCTTTTTTTTTTTTTTTTTTGAGATAGAGTTTCAAGCTGTTGCTCTGGGTAGAGTGCTGTGGCATCACAGCTCACAGCAACCTGAAACTGTTGGGCTTAAGTTATTCTCTTGCCTCAGCCTCCCAAGTAGCTGGGACTACACGTGCCCACCACAATGCCCGGCTACTTTTTGGTTGCAGTTGTCATTGTTGCTTAGCAGGCCTGGGCCAGGTTCAAATGTGCCACCCTAGGTGTATGTGGCTGGGGTCCTGCTGACTGAGCTATAGGTGCTGCCCAAGAATATCAAAGTTATGTGGACCCAGTGTCCTGGTATTATTGACTTTTTGAACAATGCTTTCAGACTTTATTTTCTCCAAATAGTAAATATTGTTGTACCTTCAAGCCACTGCGTATGTCATTTTTACATGTTATATTTCCTTCATTTAAAAGTTTACCATATGAGTTGGTAATGAAGGAAATAGACAAATACTTTCATTTATAAGTTTTAAATTTTTATAGTATAGCTAAGAGATGAATATATCTCAGCTATACTTAGTCACCAGAGTGGATGCACAATTATTTATTTTTATTTCTCTTTCTTTTGTAAATATCTATTCTTATTTTGGGTATAGAAATTGGTTAAGACACCTCAGTCTCTGTTGGACATCTCTGATTTTCTCAGATGTATCAGAGCATATACTAGACCCAATTGAAATTTAATTGTCTTAACAAATGGCCAGAAAAAAACATGAAAAAGTTCTCATTGTCTCTAATCATCAGAGAAATGCAATTCATCACCACTCTGAGATATCATCTAAGCCCTGTGATATTAGTCTACATCACACACTCCCAAATCTGGAGATGCTGGAGATGTTGACATAGATATGGAGGGAAGGGAACACTTTTGCACTGCTGGTGGAATTGAAAACTAATACACCTTTATGGAAAGAACTATGGAGAAATCTCAAAGAACTAAAAGTCAACCTTCCATTTGATTCCGCAATCCCATAACTAGGTATCTATCCAGAAAAACAAAAATAATTTTACTGCAAGGACAATTGTGATAAATGTTTATTGCAGCTCAATTCACAATTGTCAAGATATAGAAGCAACCCAAGTGCCCATCAACCTATGAATGGATTAACAACCTGTGGTATATGTAGATCGTGGAGTACTAGTCAGCCATAAGAAAAGATGGACATTTATATCTTTTGTGTTTACCTGAATGAAATTGAAACACATTCTTCTTAGTAAATATCATAAGAACGGAAGAAAAATTATCAAATGTACTCAATATTAATTATAAACTAACTTATAAACAACTACTTACCCACATGAAAGACAAATCTAGCAAGGGGGAGTGGTGATGAGGGAGAGCAATTGGTGGCAATTGGCAGGATCCCACTAACGTGAACAATGTGAAGGTTTTCAGCCGGCTCCCTGGGTGAGGGAATCAACTACAACTTGAACTTTATCTTAGAATTGAAAACAATGGAACCTAAACATTTGTACCCTCATACTAATTTGAAATTGAAAACAAAATTAAAAATAAATTCACCTGTCTTATTGTTTTTCACCTTAAAATGCCTTCATAAAAAGTTGCCTCAGCTACTCTTGAAACTAAATTTTGTGCAGCCAGAAAACATTCTTGGCTGGATATATTTGGACACATCTTAATAACATCTGTGGCCACAATTTGTGCTTATGTTAGCAACTGTTACACATTATAGCCTAGGTTTTGACCATGACACTGTAATATATGGATGTCAGTAGCAGAAAATGACCAAGTCCCAGGTCATTTATCTAATTTATTTTTTTAAAGAATTTTGAATTGAAACAAAATAACAAGTGCTAATGAGGCTGTGGAGAAATCAGAATGCTTGTGTGTTGTTTGTTGGGGTATAAACTGATGCAGTCATTATGGAAAGCAGTATGGACATTCCCAGAAAAGTTAAAAACAGAACTCTCATGTGGTTCAGCATCCATTCCTGGTGTGTATGTATACACACACACACACACACACACACACACACACACACACATGCATATATCCACAATAAATTAAATCAGGATCTTGAAGAGCTATCTGCAGTCTCATGTTCATTGCAGCATTATTTGCAATAACCAAGATCTTAAAATAAGATATTTGTCCATCTGGAGACCATTGAATAGAGAACAGGTGATAGGTACACATAATGAAATATCAGGAAATCTATCTGTGACAATCTAAAAGAAATTATTCTAAATGAAGTTGGTCAATCACAAAAGAACAAATACTACATGATTCCACGTATAGAAAGTATGTAAAATAATCAAATTTATAGAACCAGAACACAGAATGACAGTTTCCTGACATTGGGAGGTGAAAGAAATGGGGAATTTTTGCTCAGTTGGTATGAAGTTAGACCTAATAAGATGAATAAGTGCTAGACATCTGTACAACATAGTTACTCTAAATAAGGATATGTTGTGACTTAAAAATTTGTTAACATGGTAGATCTCATGTAAAGTATTCTTAGCACACACACACACACACGGGTGAAAGGAAGCTTTTAGAGATGGATATGTTTATTTTCCTCATTGGAGTGGTAGTATCACAGGCAAGGGCAATGTATCCAAATGCCTCAAGTTGAATATAATAAATAAGTACAATTTTACATTTTTGTACATTTATGATACTTCAAAAATATGTAAGAACATCAATATAAACTTTAGATGGTTTATGAAAATATTGATGGAATTTTATTCTTCTTAATTGCTTTGATGAACTTTATCATTGTTTTCTTCATCAACATAACACATTTGATAACACAATTCTTTCATTTTGTATATTTTTGCAATGACTTTTCCCTTTAAATGTATTTGCAGCAATCAGCTAATTACTTATCTATTCACACTTGACTGAAAATGAAAATATATTATTTACAGAGTTTTGTTATTATTTACTTTTAATATAAACCAATTATTTTGATATAATTGATAAAGGATAGAGAGAGAGATAAATAATAGAAGGATGAATGGATGTTTGCATTTATCACTACATGGTAAACATATATTTATCTATTTATTTTAATGGTTTGATGCATATCTAATTATATCGAGGAGTGGAGAAATGGATGGAGAATACAGTTGCGATAACCTTTTGTTGATATTATGTTTTGGCACCTAAAACTAATTCAATCAAATTGTTCTGCCTAACTTACAGTTATTTATTTCCATTGTTTATTCTACTTCATGTTTTCAAATAAGCAATGCATAGAAACACCTATTGTTAAAATATATCATTAGCCTGCTGTGATAGAGAAAATAAATAGAAATGTGGCAAATAACATAATTTCAAAGAGAAAAATGAATACTTTTAAGAATGCCTTTGTCCTCTACAAAGAATAATAGTCCAGGGGGAAACAAAAAATCACATTTGAATATCATAAAAATCAAAATTCATATTTGGGAGGTGAAGATTTTTCTTCATTTTTAAAGCCATTCCAAATATTCTTAATTATAAAAATACACAAATTTCAAGGTTAAATTTCCATCAAAACACACTTTATACACATTTCAATAGGTGCAGTTTTTATTCCTCTCAATCCTGACAAGTACTATTAGGTATAGATATATTTCTTACCTTCTTATGCTTTATCTTGTTTCACTATTATGCTAATCAAAATTATGATTTTTATTAATTGTTACCACAATATTATTAAATAAAGAAACTTTATGAAGGTACTAATTACTCATAGACACAATAACTTATTTTTAAATTAAGATTTTATTTATTTTACTTCCAGAAAAGAAAGCACATCCAATGGGGGACCTTTAAAGTTATGTCATTATAATAAAATAAGTTTTTTTTTTGCAGTTTTTGGCCAGGGGCTGGGTTTGAACCCACCGTCTCCAGTATAGGGGGCCAGCGCCCCACTCCTTTGACCCACAGGCACCACCTAATAAAATAGGTTTTCAAATGTGCTGTGTTCCTTTATGAGCGCCCCCTTAAGCATTTTAACCAGCTACACATTTTACAAGTGAAATATAATCCTGGTCGGCAATTAAAATTCTCATCTTCAGAAGTTTATTAAGAGCATAATAATTTTTTTAAATCCAATATAGTTTTAGATATGCTGTAAAATTTCTGCTTTTGGCTAGAAATATCACTATTTGAATAACCAAAAATGATGTTCACAGGTGTAGGGATGCAAAAACAGTAAAGAAAAGTGAAATCTTCTGTGAGAGACAAAGAAGACATTTCACAAGGCCAAATATAAAGTGAATTTTAGCATAATAATTCATTGTTGCCACTTTATCTTTGTCTATCACAGTTGCCAACCACCATCACGCATACTGAACCCTTCTTTAATCGATATCATAACTACTTCTATCAATCTGATCTTTCAAAGAAGTGTCATTTAACCCCTCTTCACTTGCGAACTGCATTCCCCAACCCCCACCCCATATTACTCTTTACTTGGAACACTTCTGAGGGAAAATGCGCTGTGCATTGTGAGAAAATGCCTAATTCTTGGAATATATCTTCCACATATCCAGGGCAAATTAATTTGAAACAAGGTGCTATTGTTTTCTCCTTTCTCTGTTGACAGTTTTTGTACATTTTCTATTATACATATCAATGGCTATAAATTGTTAAATGTATTTTAAATTTTCTCCATTGACTGCCAATATTGTTTTGTTAATTTTGAAAAGGGCTCTATGCCTAATGTTTTCAAAGTAGTAAAAATAATTGAAATCAGTAGCAAAGATCATTGAAAATTGTTTTTCATTCTGAAAACTTATAAAATAAATGTGAATGCTTTTGAAATTTAATGAGGCACCACATTTATTCATTATAAATATTAAATATAACCCTAATTATATAATATTTTTATTTTACATTTCCTTCGACTTCTTCATTTAACAATTAATGAAACCTTAACAAATGAATTTAGATAAACTTTATGTGAAAATTTATTTGGTTCTTTGGCCAAGGGAATTCAGATGAAAAAGTAAAATCAAAATTTTTCTTTTTCAAAAATTAAAAAAGTTATTTCAATTACAAAAAAGAGTAGTACTTAAAATTTGTTTAAATTTTTAATTTCCCTTAATTTTCCTTTAAAAAGCCTTAATTGCATTGAATCTACAAATAACACTCAGATGCAACCAAATAAATGTAATATATTTTGATTATATAATTGATTTATTCTTTCATATAAGCCTTCTTTCAACTTATGGTTAGGACTAAGGTCAATCAACTTCTTTGGGATAAATGTCTGGTCCATATTTCCTAACTACTGCTATATTTTCTTTTTTAACATGGGGTCTGCATATTTGATGCCATGATGTAATAGAGTACGACCCTAACCTATATTGGCACATCCTGTATTATTCTGTAGGTTTTTTAGTTTCTCCTAAGTATCTTCTATGTGCCTGGTTGCTGACTAACCCATTCTTAGTGGAGATAATCCTTATTCCCTCTATTCCACCTGTATTCTCACTGGTTCTGAGTGAATGTTGAGATGGCTTCATGAGTGCGTGGCCACCCTACTCCCACAGGTCCCACACCTCAATGGACTCTACACTTAGTTTAATGCTCTACTCTCACTAATTTAATAGTTTTTCTAAAATTTAACAAGCACAAGTCAATAGAAAAAAGGAACTTGCAATGAATGCACTACCAAGTCTACCAGAATTGGAGCAAATCAAAAAGAGTAACAAATTTTCAAAAGAAGAATTTATCCATTACTAATCCATTCTTTTAAATCTTTCATATTCAATTTACTTTGCAGAAAACAATTATTTCCCAATTCACTATTTGCTAATCTTTAAGAATGTGTTATGTCCTTCTTTTAAAACAAATTTATTGTGGGTTATAAATATTCATCCCTTTAATAAAATCAAATAGACATTACAATTAATCAAAAATTAATTTTGGTTATAAAATTTTAGATTAAATAAGCCCAATTGAAAAAAAAAAGATTTTGAATATAAAAAGAATACCAAAAGGTATGAAAAATATAAACTTAAGAACAATTACTGAACTTTAAGAATGAAGAATATTAAGGCTAAATGTGTTAATGAAATATATATATAATTATGTATTTCTTACAGATAGGAACTATACTTATAATAACCACTGAATAAATTCACAAACACTTATCTATTGAGTTAATTTTGAAAAAGATTGATTATCTATTTTATAAAATATAGCTGTTTTATATACTCTTCAATATCACCAAAATATTTTAACTTTCTCTACCACCACCCTAATTCTATACTCACCTTCACACGTAAACTATGTTTTTTTAAATTTATTTATTTTTATTGTCAACTCATAGCTGTGTACATTAGTGCAATCAAGGGGTACATTGTGCGGGATTCATATACAATCTGAAATAAAAAAATAATAATATTTTAAATTTAGTGCTTACAAAGCATTTTGGTGAAGGTGTATTTGTAAATGAGCCTCACAGCCACTTCAAAATAAGGGTACAACAAGAATGTTACACA